>RJWT010054704.1:0-10254 GCA_004365215.1 Cuniculus paca
CTCAGTGAAATAAATACACACTTCTTCCAGGGGCCTAAGGGCATCTGTTACATAGATTTTATTCCACCATTTCCCCTACAACTATTCCCTTATGTGATAATCTAGTTAAGTGAGCTTTATATCCAAACTTATTCCAGTTTACATACATGCAAAGTAGAAATCCACAACTAAAATAGTCATGCTGCTCTATCTGACGACAAGAACAGAGCAGTCTGTCTTCCGTGTTTTGAGTTAGCTAAGCCTGAGAGTCTACTGTCCTCGTTTTCCAATAGCACTTTTCAGTAAATCGAAGCCAAAGTATTACACCTACAAATTTATAATTTAAAGCTCAGTTTCTTAAAAAAAAAACTACATTATAAGTTGAGAAGGACAGAAAACAAACAATTCCAAGACTACTGACTGGATTTTACTTCTAAGAGTTTATGTGTAAATATGTCTATTTTTTAAAATGAGAGTTTTTATCTTTTAAGAAGGAGAACTTTAATGAGACAAGGGAATGCTGAGCACAGAACTTGATAGATATTAAGTAATTTGTGAATGTTTCATTCATTTACAAGCATATGCAGTTGGCAAAGCAACAGAAATGCCATTCCTTCCAGTGTCTTTTACACTAACCAGAAAGACTAAAATTTCATTTACTTTTGTCTACTTTGTGCATACTTGAAGCAATTACATATTGTATCAAACATCATTAATTTATAAGCAAGGTTGGTTGCTACTGACAAAGTAGCAATGGGGAGAACAAGGTAACTCTCACCACCAGGAAAAGAGCAAATATGACGCTTTGTCTATTTTTTTCTAGATTTAAAGATTTTTCTGCACAAGAATTCCTGCAAGAGATGGTATCTTAGGACAGCCTGATGTGTTCCAGGCGGTTAATAAAAATGTGCTGACCCTTTAAGGAGTAGGACAGTCCCGATGAAGGGACGGGTGGTGTAGTAGACCTTGGTGCCCCTGAGGAGGCTTGTTGTTTATGGAAGGCAAGATGAGCCAGTGGAAGGACGGGCACCACCAACTCCTCTGTCCCCAGTTTCATCATCATTTTTCCAGGAATCAGTCCCAAATCCACATCACCTCATGCACCTGCTGGCTCTCTCTAGCCTGGGATGAATTCTAGGATGAGCAGACAGTATCATCACACAAAAACCACTGCCAGGCACTAAGATGCAGCAACTGTTCATTGTACAAAGCGAGTCTAGGTCCCTCCATCTCCACCACTTCCAGCCCCTTTCCACGTTGACACTGCAGCCAAAAGGATCCTTTGAAAATTTGGATCTAACCGTGTCACTGCCTGTTCTTGGAATAAAGTCTACGAGTCCCTAAGCAAACTGAAAGGCACTGTGCCCCAGGTCCCCCTGAATTCATCAGTTGTGCCTCACATGTAGTCCCCCTAACCCTACAGTGGGTCTTCTTTCAGCTGACTCTCTTCCTGATCCCCATGGCAGAGCCTGGCTCCCATACCAGGATCTCCTTATCTGGAAAAGCACCCCCAACTCATGACCCCCATACACTTATCCCTTAGGCTCTGCTTAAGGTTTAGTTCTTTGGGGGAAGCCACACCAAACTAGGTTAGTATCTTATGAGACAATATAACAATTCTCTGTTTTTTTCTTTTGTTTTGCTTTCCAAAATTGTTACAATATTATTCTATTAATGAATTAATTATATAGTGGTTTAATACCTGTCTGTGCTCCAGGCTCTAATCTCCATGCAGAAAGAATCACATCTATCTTATTTATTATCCCATTCTGAGCCTAATATCATTCTGAGGCATTGTAGATACCATAGTCCCTAAATAGTTACTGAACTGATAAGATTGTGAGGTGTCCAAGGAGATGGTCCCCAAGTGACATTTCTAGCAGAAATGGAGGTCTCTGAAAGGTGACTACTGGGTTCACAGTTATCTGCCTTTTACAATAAAGTAAAAGTCCAAGAGGAGATGAAAGCAGACAGTGTGTTTTCTCACTAGAGAATAAAGAATAACTAGAGTCCGTTAAAGCGGGGGTCCATCAACAATGCTTCTCTTCTTCGGTGAGTAAAAAGTATTAGAAAGTTTATGTGGGCTTCAGTTCAGCCCTACCTCGACATCAAATTGTTTCCAATAAGTAATGCAGACCCTTATGTCTTTCTTCCTGCCTTTCTTTTTATAATTACATTTATTGGTACAATTTGTACATGCATAATGATCACATTCATCAAAGGGAATTAGTAGCTGTACATGATATAACTTAGGTCCTCTTTTTTTTTGGTACTGAGGATTGAACTCACAACCTCACACTTACCAGGCAAGCGCTTGAACCGCTGGGCCCTTTTAGTTCCTCTTTTTTTCCCATTTCCTCCCCAACTCTTCAACCCCTCCTTCTCTCCTTTTTTACAAAGCTTTGTCCCATCTTATCTTTTTTTTCTCACTTTTTTCCTCTTCCATTCCATCCCCCCATTCCCCTTTCCTTTGAACAATTACTTCCTATTTCACAATATCAATTATACATTTTTCTATTATACACTTTCAATTTCTCATACCAGAGAGATAATGTGACATTTACTCATGTATGTCTATCAGACAGTGTCATATATTCTGTCATCTTCAAAGTAGAGTAACATTTTCTAGTAGAATGTTTTCCAGATCCTGTCTCCATTCCTCTCATTATTTTTTCTTCTGTTATATTTTTTTCATGGCAAATGTCTAGCTAAGAAAAGTTTTTTTGGTTAAGGTTTATATCTACCCCACCATCCACTACCAAGGAATTTAATTTCCCTTAGGATGTAAAATATATATATATATATATATATATATATATATATATATATATATGGCTGTTGTTTTGTCATCATTCTAGATACAAAAATTAGAGAGGAAGAAACCAAGTCATTGCTGAGAAAGCAGTTAGTGACTCAGCACAGGTCAGAAAAATAAAGCCTACACTTGACAGCATGTTATTATTTGCAAAGCTCTCTGTTATTGCATCTCTCTTGATCCTAGCTAAAGAGCTCTTGACGGATGTACCAAGGCAGATTTCTATTTCCTGATGAGAAAATTGAGGCTGAGTATTTCTGGGTCAATAGGTCATAGAGCTAACAAAATTCCAGAATGTAAGTCTACATTTTCCTGCCTCAGGACACTTTTGCTGTTGTGAGATCTGGCTCATGGGCTAAAGGGGCAAGACAAAGCCTAAGGGTGCTCCTCAGGGCCTTCTGGACAATGGAGCTTGGTCTTGCTCTGCTTAGGAAACCTTCATTCTTCTGAGACCTTTCTTCAAAGCCTCCTTCACTTCCTTGTTTCTCAGGCTATAGATCATCGGGTTTAGCATGGGGATGACCACGGTATAAAATACTGACACAATCTTGTCTTCCCAGAGGGATTTTCCCATGTTCCCTTTCAGGTATATGAATATGAGCGTCCCAAAGAAAAGAGCCACTGCTGTCATGTGGGAAGCACAGGTGGAGAAGGTCTTGGCTTTGCCCCCTGCTGTGCGAATCTTCAGAATAGCTTGAATGATGAAGAGATAGGATACAAGAATCACTGAGATGCTGGCTGTGATGACCAAGAAAGCAAAGAGGAAGATCACCTGCTCCCGGAGGTGGGTCTCACTGCAGGCGAGTTTCAGCAGGGGTGGGAGGTCACAAAAGAAGAAGTCAATGCGGTTGGACTTACAGAAGGAGATGGAGAAGGTGCACCCAGTGCGGACCACGGAATTCACTGTGGCACCAGCATACGCGGCAGCCACCAGCCCCAGGCGGGTCTGTGGTGTCATGGCTGTGGCATAGAGGAGAGGACTACACACAGCCATGTAGCGGTCATAGGCCATCACAGCTAAGAGAAAACATTCAGCACTCGCGTAGAGTGTGAAAAAAAAGAACTGGGCGGCACAGCGCTCATAGGTGATGAACATCTTATTGGTCCCCAATGTCTCAAGCAACTGAGGGACAATAACAGAAGAGTAGCAACTGTCCAGGAAGGAGAGGTGGCTGAGGAAGAAGTACATGGGCGTGTGCAGCCGGGGGTCACTCTGGATCAGCAGGACCATGCCCAGGTTGCCCCCAAGGGTTATGAGGTAGACGGCCAGAAACACAATGAAGAGACCCAGTCCCTGTGCTGCCTGGAGCCGGAACCCTGTCAGAGCAAATTCCACCACTCCAGTGCCGTTCTCTGCCATGAAGCCAAGGCCACCCGCTGAAATAAAAATAAAAATAGTCGAATCTCATAAAAGATAAGTTAAGGTGACCATGGCTTGACTGTTGTTCAATAATATTGACCTTCTAGAATGGTAAAGCACTTTATATCCTTTACAAACTTTATTTCACTTAATCATTCAGAAGCCCTTGGAAGCGAGTATTGCAGATCCCCTTTTTGACAGAATGTAAGGGGAAAAGCAGTGAGGTGAATAGATGGAAATTACAGTCTAAATAGGCAGGGACAAAGCTAGGACTCGGCTCCTTGTGTTACTTCCAAACCCTGCAGACGCCACACTGGAACCTATGTCAGCTTCATGGGGAACCGGCACTCTGTTGGAGAAACCCCACCAGTGTAGCATTAAGAACTGGGCTCTGAAATCAGCTGTACGTTTAAATTCCTTCAGACCTTGGTCAAGTTAATTAACCTTTCTGAACCTCCTTCTCAATTTGGATTACAAATCCAAAGTTGTAACATTACGGAGAAGAACATAATTTGCACACTACCTCTCTCGCACGCACTTAGAATCACTTTTTCTAAGTAGGATATACACACACACACACAATGAAACACTATTCAACTGTAAAAAGGAAGGAAATCCTATTTTTGACAACAGAATGAACCTGGAAGATATTGTATAAAATGAAAGAATCAAGAAATAGAAATATGAGTACCAAAAACAAATACAACCTCACTCATACATGGAATCTAAAAAATTTTAACACAGACAAATAGAAAATAGAATAGCAGTTACCAGGGCTTGGGGTGAGAAGACAGAGAAGATGTTGGTCAAAGGATACAAAAGTTCAGTAAGTTCAAGAGATTTACTGTACAACATGTGACTATCGTTAATAAAAATGTACTGCATATTTCAAAATTGCTAAGACAGATTGCTCTCACCACACCAAAAAAATAGTAAGTACGTGAGATAATACATGTGTGAATTAGTTTGGTTTAGCCAATTTATAATGTTTACATATTTCGAAGCATCATTCTACAGCATAAATATGTTCGATCTGTCTTAGTCACTTTCTCTGCAAGACGCAATACCCAACACCAGCAACTTAAAGGAAGAGGCATTTCTTTCGGCCCAGAGTTTCGGAGGATTCAGTCTTTGCATGGTTAGTGCCAAGATGGAAGGGCCTGGTTAGAGGAAAGCTGCTCATGTCATGGCAGGCAGGAAGCACAGAGACAGGAGGAACCAGAAGGGGAATAAACCCTTCCGGGTCACACCCCCAAGGACCTTTCCCTTTGGACCAGACCTCTACCTCCTAACAGCACATTTAGCTCTGAACTCTTTAATCCATTGTTGAGTACAATGCTCCTCTAGTCCAATCACTTTTCCCAAAGCCCCTCCTCTGAGCACAAGGCTTTGAGCGTACAGTCCAGATCCACACGGGAACACAATTCTCACTCTTCAGTTAAAAACAAATAAATAATGAAACCATAAAAATCTTTTCTTTCCTTCTAAATTCTGGGATAATGTGAAAAACATGCTCTTAAATGCATTCTACCATCTTATCTCCCAGGCTATATCCCCTGAAGTTCCAACATCAACTCTGCCTTCCTTTGAGGCTGTGTCTGATGTGCATATGAGCAGAACAAACTCAGACGCTAGACCAAGAGCCATACAGGGCAAGCACAGACAGAATCTCTTCAGCTTGTTGTCCTGCCAGACGGCTTCTTCCTCCTCTCCCTGCCAAGCTATGTGGCCTTATTTCCAAGTTCTCCTCTGATTCCCAAGGACCTGTCCCATTTTTTCAAAATGCCAGATCATTATCAATCAGTGAATCAAGCCATTCCGGAATTAGCTTGCAAAACTCATTAAGGGATAAAGCTGTCACACCGAGTTGAGTATTCTAATACAAGTGGGATTCTTGCCAGGTATTAGGACAATTCTGTCTCTGTGATTTGGCTGCTAGTAATCTGAAGCACTGAAAATACGAAATGTGAACTTTAAAGGTGATTCTACTTGTCCTCTTTCCATCCTTGAAACAAAAGCTGAATTTGAGAAAGATCTCATAGAACTTCAGATAAATAACAAAGTAAAGTTGGAAAGCTTTGGCGAAAGCTGATCTAATGATAGAATAAAGGTCAGTATCTGGTAGGGTTTTTCTTTGCTCCACTGAGTTCTTAACAGTATAAATATTTATGCTGTTTTCCTATTCTTAGGGCCAAATCTTACCTTGACCTTGGTCAGTCTTGCTGTGTTCTTAAGAGTTCCACAGATCAGCCTGACCAAAGAAAAGAAGAATCTGTATTCACATACTTATTCAATAAGAGTCTACTGAGAACTTACCGAGGAGGATGCATTCTTCTAGCCCCTCGGAACAAGGCAGATGAAGATGCTTGTCCTCAAGAAGCAGTTACTTCAGGGGAGCCATGCATGGGTGATGTATTTGAAAAAGAAGAAGAAATATGTGATCTACCAGGATAGAAGATGATGCTGCCGGGTCTGTAGGGTTCAGACTATCATAGTAAACAGAAGCGGTTAAACTGGACCATCCTAAGAGGTTCATTAAGATGAAACATCTAGGAAATGGTGACGATCAGGTAACCTCATACATCATTTATCCCCCAAATTTTAAAAGCAATAATAATGTCTCAAAACACCCACAACAAAGCCAGCCATGACAAAACAGATGGTGTTTTCCAGGTCCTCATGAGATACTTTAAAGACAACTTTGTTCAGAAGTGTTACCTTCCTAATAACACAGCATAGTCCCTGAGGTACTAGAAGTTGCATGATGTCTAGAACCATCCAGCATAAAGATGAGGTTGGAATCCCAAACATGCATGAGAAAAATGGGCCCTGAAGACAGAGTCTGTACCAGATGTAGACCCAATCGTTTCTATTTGTGTGACCTTGGACTAGTTCCTTAACCTGTAGAGTCTCATTTTTCACACCTCTGCAGTTACAATGATAGAACTGCTGCACTGTGAGAAGTAAAAGATATAATTCATGGAAACACACACTGTGCCTAATACACAGAAAACCCCTGAAACATGAAATTGTTACAAGTATTTTTCAACCACTAGGTTGTTCAGTCATTCAGAAATCGAATTTCCCTCTACTTTATTGCTGAGTTAAATGAGGCTTAAAATGGTTAAGCCACTTTTTAAAGAGCACCGTTAATAAACAGCGCCAGGGCCCCTGGCACCAGATGCTCTGTGCTTTCCACTAACTTCCGTCACCCATCATTTCAGCCCAAGAAGTCGACACAACTGCCTGGCTTCTGGAAGACCCCACTGGGAAGATGAAAGTCCAGAGACCCACTTCATTCCCCACCACCCCAAGAGACACTCAGGTGTCTACTGGAAGGAAGGAGGGAAGCATGTGGCATGGTGAGGGAATGGCAGTTGATCGCCATCAGTCAGAGCAAACGTGTGGTAGGAGGGCTAGAAACAGCCTCTGGAACCCCACATCCAGGTCCAGGCAGTGAATCTGCGTCCTCACACAGCATAGCTGCACTAAAGAAGCTCAAATCTGCCCCTTCTAGAACCCTAGGGCATCTCTGCTCTTTTCTTCTTAAAATGCCATGAGCAGGGAGAGGAATCCCCATGAACAACATTACACTGAATGCATAGGAGGCCATCGCTTGGACTGAGCCCCTGCACGAGGCCAAACCCGAGTGGAGTCACTCGTGCTGCAATTCCACATCGCCAGTCCAAAACCAAGTGGCTTAGCAGCCCTGCTGAGAAGCCAGGAGAGAGGTCATAGCCAGATCCCCAAACAGACCATTTCAGTCGACATGATTAGGAAGCCCCTTCGGTTTTAACCTTTATAAGGAGAGTAGCTTCAAAATGACCAGATTATTAGCCTGTTTCTTTTTTCCTCAGTCCTTTTGTGTCTATAAAACCCGTCTCCTCTGCTCAACACATTGGGACTCTCAGCTTAATCTACAGAATGAGATGTTTCCCAAGTCTAGAATCACAAACGGAAGCCAACTTGAACTTTAAACTAAATGAGCTGTGATTTCACCTTTCGATAATCACGTTGGCCACTGTTTAGAGAGCAGTGGCTGTGAATTAAGTACCGTTCTAGATATTCCATACATACTGCCTCACTTACTTTCCAGCACAGGACGTATTCTTGCTACTCCTTTTTGTAGACTGGCAAATGGGCTGGTAGAGATTACATAACTTGGTTTAGGGAAAATGCTAATCAGGAATTTGAGTCACCCCCTGGGGACTGCATGCCACAGGGTCACAATTTCAACTGCTTCATATGATTGTGACGAGAGTATGTGATGACACACTTCGATGCCCAGGACTTTCCTAATGGCTTCACATACATTACTCCTTATACTTGGGCAAAGACTAGACTAGTGTCAGTTAGATAAAAAGCCTGGCAAATGACCTCAATTCTGAGTTGGAAACACTATGCATGCCCCCCTTTTTCTAGTGTCACCTTCGCTGGCATGTGTAGTCTGCAGGGACAGGTGCGTAGAAGAGGTGCTCGAGGACAGCAGTGGAATGGACTCTAATGAAGTCTCTTCACCCACAAAGGATCCCTCCCCTAGCACAGATTTCAACTGCAAGACACAGAACGCAAGTCATTGAACTAACCCTGCCCTGGCTCCTTAGTACTATCTGCCCACAGATCCCGCTGCAGCGTCCCAATCTCATCCTTCATTTTTAATTCATTTCATCTGGCTGTGTGTTGTGCATTTTTATAAACCACTTTAAATCTCCCCTGGAAAGAAGTACTGATGAATAAATAAATACAAAATAAAATTGCCTGCTTGCTAGATGCCAACATAATCAAAATAATTAGCCCTATCAGCATCCGACCAGTATTGATGCTGCCAGAGGACTTTGCCAAATGGGGTCCAGAATGACAGTGCACAAAAAGTAGTTCACCAGAATCAGACTGATCTAGATAAGGGTGATGGGGAAAGGCAGATGCTTGGGGGAGAAAGTGGGAATTTGCAAGTAGAGCTACAGGTCTGAGATAGGACAGCCAGCTCCAGAAACCTCCAATCCAAATTTAAAGAGAGATCTGGGTCTTCCCCTTTGAGACAGTGAACAGTACGGAGGAGGGTGGGAGAGGGTTTCATTCATAGCCTTAGTGTGAGCCTTCTCAGCATCAGCCGTGTCCGTCTCACAAGGGGCAGAGGAGAACTCTACAGAAAACCAGGATTGCAGAATTCCCCCCGAGAACCACCACCTGGCCACGTGATGCTTTGTTTACATTCCTAAGCCAATCCGGAATGATTTATAATTCTAGATGCAATGACCAGTCAAACTCTTAATGATTAATATTAGGCCAAACAAACAACTCCGCAAAATCTCTCAGGTGGGGAGAAGAATCATGGATCTGTGTGGCCTCAGAAGAAAAATTGGGTCCCAGGCAATTCAGATAAACCGAGATTCTGGGGAAGTATGAATAGAACACTGAAACAGCAGATTCTTGCTCTCGAAACCCACAAAATACTTGAAATTGCTGAGGAACTGGCAGGATGCGCGGGGAGTAAGTGAATGCAGACGACCACCTGCACCCAGTATCCCCCCTCACACGGAGCAACGGCGGCATGCTGTATGCTCAGGAGTCTGTTCTCTAACTCGATCGCTCACAGACACCCAGGCTTCCCACGGTGGACCTCGAGAATCTGGGCTACCCTTCCCCGCCCTGCTTAGGTCTGCCCAGGGCCGTCAGCCGATGGAGCAACACCCAGGACATGTAGCTTTCCAAAGCTAAAGGAGAAACACCTCAAGACTGTCTGTTCTTTGAGATTATTAATACTCCTCCAAACCTCCTCTGATCCTCAGAAAGCAAATGGGGACTTCAGAAGAGAAAAGGTCCAGCAGGCTTTAACAGGCCCCGTTTGTCATCATACAGCAGAGAAATCTCTGGGTCTGAGAAATAAGAGGCTACGAGGGATCAGACAGGAAAATGTACAGGAAGCTAATTCTAAAAGTAGAAAGGTTTGAGCTTGCAAGGACTTGCTCTCAGGGCCCGGAGATCAACCATATAATAGGCTACGCCGCGGGAACTGTAGAGCTATAGACCTGAAGCACACTTAGATAGCTTAATAAAACTAATCCACTTAGAGCCTCCAACCCAGGTTGAAACTCACTTT
>RJWT010054705.1:0-10254 GCA_004365215.1 Cuniculus paca
CTCTTCTAGGTTCCAGGCTGTTTGTGATTATCCACGAGGCCCCACACTAGTCTGTCTGCCACAGTTAACGTGGGGACCATAGGGATGCTAACTCAGTGGGAGCTCCTCATCCTGAAGTCAAGCCAACGACTCTGATTCTGAGCACGGTGATGGAAGGGCTTGGTCAAGCAGGGGTGGGCTTTCTCTTCACCATGACAAAGTACAGGGCATGTTGCTGCTATTTACCAAGTACTTATTTGGTGCCAGGCTTGCTGTGAAACCCGTTACCTTGTGTTGATCCCTACTCAGTCCTGCTGGCTAAGTTCACTCATGTTCCAGAATCGAGGTCTCATTTTAGAGAGCTTTGTCACTTACTCCAACCCACAGCTAACAGGGGCAATACAAGGGAGTCTGAACTAGGGAGATTGGACTTTAGCATCCAAGTTCTTGACACAGAACTGTAGATCTCAATTCTGTGAGTTAAAACATGGTTGTTTGAAGTTTATGCATCTGAGGGTTGGTCAGGGACCACTGTGGATGGAGACCAGGGGCAGGCACCTTCCTGGGGTCTTCTCTTGGGGCCCCTTACAAGTATCGTATGTGTTCTTCCCCATGCGCTCAGCTCTCCCAGGTGGACGGATGGTGTGTATTTGCTCTCAGCCTCATTCACGTTTTCTCTTAGTAGCTACAGTTGTCCTTGTCCCAAGACTGGTATTTATGCTGGCTGAGGGGTACTCTGTGCAGAAAGGAAATGCAGCAGTCTCCAGTGCAGCAGGTGGGTTGGGAGGACTTACGAGTTCCTGGAATAAACTGACTGCCTGTTCCTCCAGGTTGGGGCATTTGCACAAGAAAGGAGACACCTTTCCATTACGTGCTGAGGACAGTGACAAAGTCCTAGCCTTCCTGCAGCCCCTGCTCAGGAGGCAAAGGCTTGCCCCTCTGACTCTCTCTTCATCTCAGGCTGAAGTCTCTTTCCCTTTCTCTTCCTTTTCTGCATTCTCGTACTCAGTGGCCTGGTTTTTGGTTTCTGTTATCATTGGATCAGAAGATGCCGCATGTGGTGTCCTGGTGGCTGTGCGGGCCTGACTTCTGTGAGTCTGTTTGATCTGTAAAGCCGAGGGCCACAGCCTGAGCTGGGTGCATCTGCAGGCTGGGGGTGGTGGCAGGATTAACGTCAGGGCTCCATGAAGTTACGCGAGGCCAGAGCTCCTGCATGAGGCCTGAGGGACCAGACTTCCACTGAGTGGAGTCACCTCTGATGGTGCTGCGTGAGTCCGGGAAACACAGGGAGGGGTCAGTCTCCCCAGGTCCACCTGCCCGAGATGAGAAAGTCCTCTGTGTTCGCAAGTGAGAAGAGCAGCTTTGTGAAGAGCCGTCCCCTGCCAGTCTCAGTTTCTGCTTTCTTCAGCCCTTTGCCTCCTTCTCCCTCTGCTCGGCTTATCCAAGTGAGAATCTTCCTAAATCCTTAGAAGGATGCTGGCTGATTCATGAATTGCTAATAAAAACCAGCACAGGGGTGCAGCGCCTGCCTGGTAAGTGTGAGGTCCTGAGTTGAAATCCCTGTAAAAACAAAACAAAACAAACAAACAAACAAAACCCTGGGTCTTTAAATGTGGAAATTTTGTATATTTACTTATTTGTGGTACTGGGGCTTAAATCCAGAGGTTTCACCCACGATAGACAAGCACCACTCGACCAGTGAGCTACATTCCTAGACCAAAATTTTATTTTGTAAGAAGGATAATAAAACCAATGGTTTTATAAGTAAAAATAAAAGAGCTAACACTTATTAGGTGACTATCTGGGCTAAGAACTGCTCTTTGTACTTTAAACAAATTAGCTCACTAATCTGCAAAACAAGCATTTGGGATACAATGATAACATTAGCTGCACTTTATGTATGAGGAAACCGAAGACCAGAGAGGTTAAGTATTTCCCGCATGGTCCCAGTGGTGAGGAGTAGAGTCAGGCTTCAAATGGAGCACCTCGGTGTGGAGCACGCATCTGTCCTGTGTCCTCTCCTTGAAGGAGTCTGGGCAGAAGCTTTCGCCCCAGGTCTGGGTGCTGCCTGGGCTTCTGAGAGGTGGGCACTGCCTGCCTTGGTACTGAAGAGGGAAACCCAATGATCTGGGCATCTGGGAAGACTCCTGCTGCCGCTTCTCAAGAGGGACAGGTCATTCGACCCAGGTCGGTAAGTATCACCTAGCACACGGCTCTGGTTAGGTCAGAGACTCCAGGGAGAGCATATCCCATGGGAATAGACATGGTGTCAAGGCTGGGGATGCGAGTGGGGGAGTGGGCAAAATGGAGAGCCCAGATGGGTGCAGCTGGGAGGAGCCCACATTGGTTGCATCAGCTCAGTGCACCTGGTGTAAATCGGGTTAACTGTTTTCTCTATTCTATGTCATTTTGGTTAACAGTGAAAATGTCAGAGGGGAGGGCGAGGACTCACTGAAACTTCCCAGCTTGAGTTCTCGCACATGGCTGTCTCAGAAACACCCTCTACCCCGGACTCACAGCCTCCTAGATCGCGCCCAGTGCCAAGGGTAAACCCACAGAGGAAGATGCACAGTGTGCAAGGAGAAGGCACAGAGGGCCTGGGGATATAGCTCAGTGGCACAGCACCTGCCTAGCGAGCGCGAGGTCCTCAGTTCGAGATCAGGCACAAAAAAAAAAAAAAAAAAAGAAAGAAAAGAAAAGAAAAAAAGAAGAAAGAGAAGGCACAGAGAAGTTGGGAGGCCCCATTACAACCCCTATCACAGTGTGCAAACCACAGCAGCCACATTAGCTGAGACACCAGGGAGGCTGATGCTTGGGGGCTGCAGCAGGAAGAGCGGTTCACAGCGCCCTTGCCATGGGGCTGAGGAGACCCTGTCACTCAGCGAGCTCACAGGGTCCCAGGAAAACCCACCTTTGCATCAGTGATGCTGAAATGATAAAAGCATTTTTTTAAACTTAGGGCATTTTAAACTTGATTGTCTTTATTGCACACACACACACACACACACACACACACAGAGCTAGGATCATCTATTTCCTGTCCTATTACTTTTTATTCTCCATGCTATCATTTGTTTTCAAATCAAGTGAAATGCATGACACAATAAATGAAAATGAGTGAATCTTTATTGGATGTGTCAGACAAAGGGTCTTTAAATAGGAATTGCCCCAGAAGTTCCCCCAAAAAATTCAAACTAAAAATTAAGATATCTCTGAAAGTTTGAGAAAGTACCAATTCGTCAAAAAGAAAGGTAAAAGGAGATGAAATAAGTTCAAAGATATTTCAAAAGGAAGGACTTCAAATGAGACATCTCCGAATGGTTCCTTTGGTCCTGAGGAACGGATATGTGTGCAGAGCTTCCTGCTGGAGGTGCCTGTCCCCTGACACTACCGTGTCAAGGTGAAATGTCTGAGCGCTTAAGGAGCCACAATGCATATTTAGATTCGCTAAAGACAGTGGCCCAGATATTTTTTACTGGGAGCAGCTGCTTTTAATTTTTGAAGTCCTTTGAAATTACCAACAACGGGATGCTTTTGCTGATCGCTAAATGCCCAAAGTTTGCACAAAAGATGTTCTAGATGTGAAGCAGGAGGCAGCGACCCCTGCCTGCCTGCCAAGCCCTCTCCCCACCAGGACTGCCCGGAAATCTTGGTGGGAGAGGAGGCTGCAGCAAGGAAGCAACTTAGAGCTGTAAGACAAAGGGCTTCAAGAAGGAGCGTAGCTTTCAGTGAGTTAGGGAGGAAAACAGTCCCGCATACCATTCTATTTTTAAGAAAAGAATTGCTCTGTGGTCAGATGAGAGGTGTGTTAGTACACTTGGGTCTCTCAGCAACCAGCCCGAAAGAAACTCTGTCAACTTGGTGAAAACCAGTGTGGACCATGAGTCCTTTGTTCCAAGAAATCTATTATTTTTGGAAATGTTTTTTTCCTACATTTTACGTTTCCAGTTGTGGTCCCATCAAGAAAAAAGCACTGGGTGCTGCTGTCCCTGGCGGGAGACTTCCTGAAACGAGTTTTCTACCCGGTTCTCCAGAGCAGAAAGCTGAGGGAGCTCAGCCCTGTGCAGAAAGGAAAGGCATCTTCAGTGCAGCAGGGGCTGGGGTGACCAAGCAACCCCAAGAGTGTGTGGCATCAAGCAGGTGTGCTCACGTGGCACGGCCACGGTCACCAAGTCTGCCCTGCTCAGGTATCCATGAGCCCATTGGGCTGCACACTCTCCAGGACTCTACTGGTTCAGGAAAATGTAGCTCAAACTGGATTAAAAGCAAAAAGGGGAATCCTGGCATAGTCACCTTTGTTGGCCTGTTCTCACCTGTCAGGCAGAGACTGCAGCTCCAAGCTGTGCTTCTGCCCCCACGCCAGAACTCCCCTGACAGCATTCTGTCGCCGCCCTGAGTGTGAGTCTGTGGTCCTGATGGCCAGCAAGGAGCAGCTGCTGGTTCAGTGTTGCCCAGTGCAGCCATTTGACTTTGCTGTTCCACCTCATGCATTGCTTCCAATCCTTCATCCTGGTCAGTTCTTTCTTTCCTTAAATATACATGTTTTAAAATTTGAATATATTTAAATGGACTTCTACTATTAGCATTGCTTGGAAGTCAAATGCTGCCTGCCATAAATTCTAAACAACTCAGACTAAATATTTGTCCTTGTACCATCTAAAATCCTTCTCCCACCATCAAAGATGGGGTAGTGGGCTTTGGGCTTTGCGAAACCGAGGGGCTTTGGGGAGCAGAAGTCCTTTCTGTTGGTTCCCTAGTGACGCAGATGCTTTTGTCATGGTTACGAGGATTGGCAAAGGTGACCCAGAGCAGCACAGCAGTAAACTGGGCTTTCAAGTCCTGCTCCCCTGCCTCCTTCCCACCCACAATGACCACTGAAGCACGAAGCCTGGAGTCCTTTGAAAGACCCTGGGGGAACAGGCTGTCGTCCCTAACAGGTACGGCTGAGAGGAGGAACCAGAGGGACCAGGAGGAAGAAAGAGCCCGACTTGAATTAGTCACATCACACATGAGCTGAAAACCCCCCATAAGTTTAACGGGACATTATTTATTGTAATTTATGGAAATATATTAGTGAATTTTCTGATGTAACTGAAAAGGCCTAAATTATATTCAAAGGAGAATATTTAATGACATGTTAGAAGGTACTACATTTGAGAGCTATTTGTTAAAGTGCTCCCAATTTTAACAAACATTTGTAGAAGTGAATTTTTTGTCTTCCGGGAACAGAAGTAATACATAGGTAAAAACTTTGAGTAATAGTCACAAATGACATGAGGAAAAATAAGAATTCAGCACTGATGTATTTTCTCTGCCTTGCATAATAAATAAGGCATCACTGGCTTATGTGCATAATTATCAGAATTCATTTTTATAAAGCCAATAAAAAATGTTAAATCAGAAATTTTGTTAGAATGTTAAGTTAAACAGATGGTAAAAGACTCTCACAAGCGCTGATTCATCTAATAAAAAAATCTCTGGATAAATTAATCTAATTTCATAAAGTCAAGACAGACCGAGTAAAGGATATCATTTTCTTTTCATATATGTTCGTCATCCCAAAATGATGACACACACTCCTACCCTCCCTCAGCCTTTGGTAACTGCAATCCTAATTTCTGTGAATTTGCCCTTGCTAAATACCTCACTTGAGAGGAATCATAGAACATTTGTGTGGTTGGTTTTTTTTTGTATCTGGCTTATGTCACTGAGCATGCCTTCAACATCCATCTCTGGTAAGCATGTGTCTGAATTTTATTTCCTTTTAGGACTGAACAGTGTTATATGCATATGCCATATTTTGCTTCTTCGTTATGTGTGGCGGGCATCTGCACTGTGTTACCTAATGGTCACTGTGAATGACATACCTATAAATCATGGGCTGTGTACAGGTATTTGAGTTCTTGCTTGCACTCCTACTTGATACCTAGCGATGGAACTGTTGTAGGATACGGTTCTATGTTTAGCTCTATGAAGAATGCTTTTGCCATATTCTTTTGCAAAATGAGTCATCTGGAAATTGATTTTGCCTATGGAGTTATGAAGGAGACTACCTTGCTTATTTCATTCAAAAATCCAACGCATTTGTCCGATCACTAATATTCACTGAGTGCTTCCTAATTTCCAGGCAGAGATCTAGACGTGGGTCCCGGATTATAGGACAGGTCACAGCCTTGTTCCCAGGGAGCTCACTTCTCATGGGGGAGCCAGGAAGAAGCAATGAGTACATGACGTCACGGGGGTTGGGGAGAAGGAGATAGAGAAGCCAGAGGGCTCCTGCTGGCAGGGAGGTCCTGCAGGGGTGACGAGTGAGGGGGTGTGCTGCAGGAACCCAGAGAGGGAGTCTTCCAAGCTGGTAGGACAGCAGGGTCAGAAGGGGTTGGGTGGGGAAGACTGTGCAGCTGCAGTCTGTGAGATGGGGCAAGAGCAGAGGGAGGGACAGCCGGAGGGGAGCCCTGGGGTTCCCGGAGCCTCTCCAGCCTCACAAGGACTTGGGATTTCAGTGCGAGGATGATTGGGGTTTGGGAGTAGGAGTGATAGGACCTGGGTCACCTGTGAGAGGACCCGTCTGCCTGTTGGTGAGAACTGGAGAGGAGGACCAGATTGGAAGCAGGGGTGCTGACCCACAGTCTGTGACAAGGCATTTCTTCTGTGCCTGGATAGCAGTGTTGGGGAGCGAGTCAGGACTGGTGTCTTGGTCTGACACTCACGCTGCGTTTGAGGCAATTGTTCTCCTGTGTCTGTGTTAGAAGGGCTCTGCGCACCGGCCGCTCGCATTTTCACTCTCTGGTCAGTGCACTGCGAGACTGCACAAGTGGTCAGATAGAGAGCAAGTGGCACCAGGGCACCAACATCCGCACAGACCCATCAGGACGGCAGGGGCTGCGGAGGGGAGATCAGGTCGGATGCTCCTTCCTGAGCTAGGAAAGTATTCCGTACAATTGAGCTGCTGTATTCCTCCTATGAGCTCTCCTCGTGCTGTGTGAGGGACACTGAATGTCAAAGAGGAATTAAGCTAGGAGTGTGAAGTACTCCTCACGCTGAACTCTGAGATGGTGAGCAAACCTAACTCCCAGATTTACACAAGAATACCTGGGGTTGTAAGAGCAAAAAGGGAGACTTGGGTTTCTAAAGACTGTGTTTATTCCGTAAGGTTCGTGTAGACATAGGAGCCAGATGTTTCTTACTAAAATTTAGTGGTGGAAGAGAAGATAAATAGTGAGAAAATATATGAATTAGTCTATTTTACGTATACTTTGCCTTGGACAAATGAAAAATTATTGCCAGATTTGCTATAAAAAGTTGATGTCGGACAGCTAGCATTTATTTTTAGCTAGAGTAACTCACTTCTCCAATTTTCATGACGCCACGAAGCGCAATTAAGCGGAGCAATTCTGTGGAATAGGCCGCCCATGCCCTGAACATTGCTTTTGGAAGCTAACAGCTGAGGTCCCACTCTAACACAGGGGATGAAGTCTTCACACACTTTTTGGCCTTTCTTACACTGGGTAAGATCAATGGCCACAGGAACAGTATGCATTTTTCTTACATATCAAGTGTCATCTAAGTAATGCGGGATACCTCTAAATTACAAAAATTCCAGACAAACTGAAGACAGAGAAAATAAATGGCATCAGCTTTGCACAGGAGCACAGCTAGAGACTGCAGATGGTGGCAAGAGTAAGAAACGGTCCAGAGCTAAAGACGCAGTGCAGGAGGGTGATGGTGGGGGGCTTCTGAGGGTTATTACAGCGGAGGGCTAAACCAGGTTCCAAGTTGGCTAAGGGGACTCTGTCCCTGCCCCTGATTGGGTTATGGGTGAGTGACATTTGCCTAAGGCCAAACTAGTTACTAAGCACTCTGGGGCCACAAGGTCAGAGAGTTAGTGACTTTAAGAAGGGCAGCTGGCTTCCATACCCTGAAAACAGGTCTGTTCCACCCTCCCCGATAATCACTGAAAATGGGCATCAATAAACGGACTTGGTAGGAAACTGAATTTAATATGGAGACATAAACAAGGAGTAATCACAGGGCAGTGGACACTTGAGGAAAAAGAACACCGGGCATGCATGACCACAACAGCAACAAAGGGGAAGAACCAAGCTCATGAAACAGGGCTGAAGCAAACCTCAGCAGAACTAGACATATCAGAGACTCGGGAAGATGCGGGACACAGGATGCACATGTATCAGCCGGAGAGCTAAGACATTAGAAATGGGATGCTGAATGCATGTGCTGAGAGTCAGAACTGACATAGCTAAGTCTTCAGGGTATTTTCTTGAAAGCAGGAGAAATGCATAAAGCAAGATGAGAGAAAAGTTAAGTGACATGGAGGATGAATCCAAAAGATTGACACTTCGTTAAAGAATATTGGAAGGATGGAAGAGAACTACAGAGAATCAAATGAAAAGAAATGCAAAAGTCGGATTGTGATACTGAAAGCATCAGGCGAAAGGAAGAAAGACCTGCCCGATGATGGGTATATGGAGCTAAAATTTCAGAAATCCAAGGATGATCAGAATATCCAAGCACACCCAGAGAGGAAAGTGTGGTTTCCTGATAAGGAGCAAACTGCAGAAGGCCTTAGACTTCCGGTTGCCAGCACCAGATGCCAGGAGACAGAGAGGGGTGCATCTTCCCAGTTCTGGGGGAAGCAGGGAGCAGACAGAGCCTCCTGCTCAGGCCAAATCCCCTTCAGGTGCTAGTGCACAGTGAAGACATTTTTAGATAAGCAAGGACTCGGAAAGTTTGCCTTCCGGAGATACTCTGAGGATTACTCAACTCTGTCCTCCAGCAGCATGTATAATAAATGCCAAACAAGTACATGTTTGCAACACAATTCAAATAACACATAAATGTGAAAGTAGAAAGTGAAATTTCCTGATTGCTGCATCTTCCCCAGATAGTCGCTGTGAAGAACATCATAGTTCAGGATGTATTTTCCCAGAGACGGCATAGGTACAGGCCAGCAACTCAGTTTTAAGCATTATAGTTTATATGAACACATGCCTTTGCAAAAACAACACATCCCACATCATGGTGGCAAAGCTGCTTTGCAACTTAAAATCATACAGTGGAATGTGTCACTCTGCTTCCTCACTTGCATAGCTCTGTCCTTGGTGAAGTTTGCACAGGCTTTTGGGCCCCTGAGGTCCTTTATTTAACTGTCTCCACTAATAAGTGTTCGATTGCTTCTGTATTTCACTACGAAGGGGACACTTTAGTGCCTATCCCTTGGACTTTTACCTCTGCACGTGAGTGATACTCATACAGGCTGAACTCCTAGAATTGGGATAATTGCTAGATAAAAAGGAATGGTCAGTTAAGAAAAAAAACCTGATAGATCCTGCTTTTTCTGAAAAATAGTCATAGCCCTTTATGTTTTGGATGACTGGGTCCAGCACTCATCTCTCCCGAGAGGTGGGTGGGTAGCAGTGGGTGAGAGGAGGTTAGCCCTGGACCCTCCCAGCCTTCGGTCTTGGACTGGGCTCCACCGCGGAGATGCCAGCATCCCACAGATGGCGCTGTTGCCCCGCTCTCCCGTCCCTCAGGCAGAGGGAAAGGGCTGTAATTATGAAACAAAAAGAAATTAAGCGGCGTACACAAGTGGGTCGCAGCGATTTTGACGTCTGTGCCGAGCCCGTTCAAATCTATGCTTCCTTACCTTCCTGGCTGTAAAACTCAGATAACTTTGTGATCCACCATTCTTCAGAAGGAAAAAAGAAAATATTACATTTGACCATCTTTTCTGAAATCGTTAGAAATTCACCCTTTGAAAACAAGTCTTTGAGAACTTCCAACAGCGTGGACCCAGTCGGCGTACTTCAGGGGAGAAAAAATAATTCAGGGTTTGGCTTCCTACTTTTTTTTCATTCTCTTCCTTCTTCAAAACAAACAGGCGCGCGCTCACACACACACTCACCCCCCTCCCCTTGATTCAAAGGGGACAAAGGGGACGTGGACACTAGTGTGACCATCTTGCAGAACAAAGGGCCTCGATGGCACTCGCCCCTGTGTACACCGGGGCTGCCTTCCCAGGGAGCGACTCCGGGGGAGCTGCAGCTTTTGAGGGCCTGGTTCAGCTCCTGCTGCTCCCAGGGCGCAGGGTGAGGAGCCTGGGATCTCTCCACCGAGGCAGAAAATGGAGGAATAAAGGAGGAGCGAGACGTGGGTCATCAGGCTTCCTGGACCTTACCTACCATGCCCAGAAGGGCTCCCAGCCTCCCTGGGGTCGGGGCTTAGATGTAAGTGGCAATCACAAAGCAAAGACGGGCC
>RJWT010054706.1:0-10195 GCA_004365215.1 Cuniculus paca
ATTTTTTTTTTAACATTTTCATTCCATGAGGATTCTGTTTGGTTGTAACTTTTGTTTTTATTCTTATTTTAAGTTTTGAAGAGTGAAAAGATCAAATAAAAGCAATCTTTCATTTCTACTGTTGTGCCTCTCCTTCTCTATAAAACATCCTAATTTTATTCAAATGATTCTTTCAAGTAGGTGCTTTACTCAGTGCATATTAAATACAAGATGTGTTCCCTGTCCTGAGGAACTTTTATTTTATATGTATTGAGCACAGTTCAAACTAAGCAATAAAGGAAGATTTATGTAAGATTTTGCAAAGCTGAGGCTATTGCTTTTGTCATAATTTCTTTCATTCATTGTGAATGGGTGCCATTTGTTAACTTGTCTAATAATTTTTCTACTGCTTCAGCAAAATCTGTCAGATAACCATCAAGGTCAATAATGTATGATAAACAATTGTCATAAAATGTTGCCGCTATATTCTTGAAAACTTTAAACTGCCTTTGTGGTTTAAGCAGGTAGTATAAGAAAAGATGGCTTTCATTCATTTTTTTCTATTACTGAGACCTCCTTTCCAACTCAAGATTTATTTATTTATTTATTTTTTGGTTAAGAATAAGTATTTGTACTTTCTGAGCTGTTCCTACAAATAATTCTGTAAAGGTGCCTGTTTGCTCCTCTTTCCAGATTTTTTCTCTATCCCTTTTGTCTAATAAAAATGCAATAAAGATTACATCTCTAGCAAATCTATTTCATCTACTTTTAAACAATTAGGCCATTTTCCTGTGTGGAAAGTGGTCTTGTGCACTGTTTGGTTAGCAGCATCTCTGGTTTCTACTCACTAGATGCTGTGGTGCCCTCAGAAGTTTGAATATCAGAAATCTCTCTAGAAATTGTTAGATATCAACCTTGGGAATCTTTGGGATGAAGAGTGGTGTCATGCTTTTGTTCCCAAAGAAGTAAACAGAGAGAAATGTTTTTACTGAGTAATGATTTTGTGCTTAATCACTGGTTCCATTTATATTTAGTTGTGCATTGTGAAAAAAAAATTGAAGAATATACTAATAAACACCCACATTCTTATCACAATGAAAATTGTTTTAATTCTCCTGTATTACATGCTAGCTTGTGTGTATTTTCTTATTCAAATTTTTCACAGTGTACTTAGTTATTATATCAATAAAATACTATACTCTCCATTTTAATTTAACTGACGAGACATTTTTACAGTTGTACTGTTAAAAACTGCATGCTGCTAGTACTGCCATTGTAAACTTGTATGTAGTTTTTGTTTTTTCTGTAATCTTATATAACTCTGCAAACATATAAATGTATTAGCAATTTCATTTTTATTCATCATTTATACTTTCAAAAAAAGGAATCTATTAGTCATTTTATACTTTGGTAGCCATAATTCTAGCCACAGATTATTTGCAAATAAGAAACCCAATATTTGCTATTACTTAGGCACCTTAATAATATACAAAATACAAATACAAGTCATATACAAAATAGTGTTGAAATAGCATATAAGTGCAAATTTGTGTTTTATCTTTTATATGTTATTTGACTCATATCTACACAGCTACTCTGCACACTGTCTCTATCCTGATTTTAATCAGTTTTTCCAAAATAAGTACATTTTGTATAATATAAAAATACATTGAAGCAGACCATTAAAAGTAACAGAAGAAATTAGATGGTTATGAGTTTTAAAAGATACAAACAAAAGATTTATATGTTACATCTATTCATGCATTTTGTTTGGAAAATGGGTATTTTATTAAACAAGAAGAGAAATGGGTTTATATTAGCCTGTCACAATTTATATGGGAAAATATGGAAGATGTGTTTGGCCCATTGGCTTTTGCTGGTGTTCTTTTTGTTAACATTCTATCTGCATCTCCACTGCCAAGTCTCATTTCCTTACTCTATAATTTGGCACCTACTGCCCATTTTCCTGCCAAGAGGTCTTAACTTAGAAGTAATTCGTTGGGCAATGAAATAAATTCTCTTCTAACACAATAGCAACAACTAAATTCATGAAGATTTTGAGGTGAATCTTAAAAACTTACACATATCTTAGAAAAGTAATGTGTGTAAATCATAGAGAAGATCAGAGATTTTAGTGACATTGTTTCTGTGCATCCCTGGTGCTAAACACATGCATATATGCTCAACAAATGTGAACTGGACTTGTAGAAGTAGTTCAGGGGCTGTCACATGTCAGAATACCAGGAAATATTTATCATGTGTTGGCTGAATTGGCACTGTGCCAATTTGGCTATCTTGAAGGTGGATTTGAGGTAATTCTTACAGAGGGAGGAAATTTCTTTATGGGACCTAGAAGAAACAATCTTAATTGCTATGGGAGGAAGGGAAGATGGAGACGAGGATGTTCTGGATAGTGAAAGAGAAAAATGGTATATTTCTCAGGTAAAGAACTTGATTTAAAATGTTGAAAATTATGGTTTTACTGTTAATTCTCAAACTTTCTGTGGAAGAGACTCATCTGAGTCTAGTTAATATTCATATCCTTGAATCTAGAATGCCTAGAATGTGATTTAGTAAGTCAAAGATAGGGTTCAAAATTTTGTTTTTTAAGAGCTCTGTGAATAACTCTAGTATAGGTACTTTTGAGTAGTGGGATAACAATCCTAAGAATAGTAGTTTATACTGAAATTAGAAGCAAATATTATCACTAGTAATGAATGCACAACAAATGATCAGTGTCTAGTTGTACTAAGTGCTTTTGCTATAAAAAAGATCTAAGCATACCGACTGGGTGTGCTTTGTAGAGAAAGATTTCATGGAAGAAAGTCAGCTCAGACTGACCAAGAAAGAACTGTACAGCATGAATAGGTGGAAAGTATGGAGAATAGCTGTAGGAGAGTATAGTGGGCATGAATGATATGAAGAAAGCCATTGCATGCTACCAGTAATATGTTGCATGCTGGCTCTGCCCCTAGGTGGGTGCCGCACTCACACCGCTAATCCCAGTGCTAGACAACGAATCAATCACAAACGCTAGATTCAGCTGCTTCCATGATGGAATGAGGCTTGGGGGGGGGCACCTAGACACAAATCATAGCACTCACCTAATGCTACAAATATCTTATGACCAAGGAAACAGTATTCCCATTTGCAAATCTAGAAAGTAAGGATGAGAGAGGTCATGTACTTTCACAAATGATAAGTGCATAAGAATGGTAGGCTGCAAATATAGGTAAAACTCATTAAGAAGTGTACAGAACAGATGTGAGTGCTTTGATAGATACTATGACACAAAAAGTCTGAGGTCTCCTCCTCACGGTGAATAAAGATGAAATTAGATGACACTAAGAGTGATCATGAGAAAGATAAAAATCATTTTTAGTTCTCACTTTTATTTTTTAAGAATACCACTTAGAATTTTTACACTAAATTTATTGATATATATAATGAAAAGACTCATCATTCCATATTTATGAAGTTTGAATAAAGATTCTGTAATGGGGAAAGGAGGAGTTCCTAACATGTTCATGCTATAAATATACAGGTAGTAACTACATCAGTTAGTTATTTTAAGATGTCTGAAAAATATCAGGAAATATTGACATTTTAGTAGATGCTTTAGGATAATATGATTTGGCTATCCTTTCCCTATGTTAAAGATGGTAATTTGATTTTATAGCCATCATGGTAGCTTTTCATATTTTTATGTCAAGATATTGCTACTGTTGTCACTTCTTGTACAGTATTTGTGTCTGCCTCAGGAAAGTGCTTGAAACACACATTTCAACATAAGACCTGACTTGTTGAGTATCTTGGGCTTGCTGAGTTAAAGATTAGTAATTGAGGGATAGATGCAAAATCATTGAATTAAAAAATTTTAAAATCTTCACCTATAGAC
Organism: Cuniculus paca; assembly: GCA_004365215.1. NCBI lineage: Eukaryota > Metazoa > Chordata > Mammalia > Rodentia > Cuniculidae > Cuniculus > Cuniculus paca. The sequence continues at coordinate 3,878 of RJWT010054706.1, forward strand.
TTTTACATGATTCTTGTAAGTAATTTTTCTATTCCTATGACAAAATATCTGAGATACTCAACTTAAAAAGAAGGTTTCTTTCAGCTTACAGATTCAGTCCATGGTCACTTGGCATTGTTGCTTTGGTGGCACAGAATGACATGTTGGAAGCAGTTGGAAGATGAGGTCTGGCTACCTCATAGCAGAGGGGAAGCAAAGGAGAGAGGAAGAAATAGGACCCTGTGTCCTGATGTTCTCTTCAAGAACACAGTCTCAGTGATCTAACGTCTTCCTGTTAGGGCCCACCCCTCAGTAGTGCCAGGGACTGGGGACAAGCCTTCTTTGCATGGGCCTTAAAGAGACATTTCAGAACCAAACTATAGAAACTCTCTTTTAATGAAATAACTAGTCTCTAAAATTCAGTATTTACTGTGCTATTTTATTTTTAATTTAGATACAAATAAAGTTCTACTTCCTCTTCCCTGTCACTCACTCTGCCCTTTCTTCATGTCTTTCTCCCCTTCCCATTTGCATATAAAATGGCTTTATCTTGTTATTTTACCACTGGCTCAGAGCATTAACACTTAGTATTCCAGTTAGGTAGAAATTTGTTGTTTAATAAAACTTCATTCCTTTGATTTCAGTGACTTTAATCAGAGTGGCAAATGTTATACATATATCTTGCTTTCAGAATTTGAAGATTGCAACAAAATGCCTTTTACTTGCTTGTGTTTTCATTTTAAAATGTAACTGCATAAACTCTACTTATTGCTAATGCTCTTAGACTTTAATAAGAGACAGACATGAGAGCTGGAGTTCCTAGCCTGGAGGAATGTGTAACATGTCTTCAATATGTGAATGAGATGGTCTTTTTTGGGGGGAGGGGTTTGAGAAAAGGCTGTCGCTATGTTGGACTTGAACTCACTGTGTAGCCCAGGCTGATCTTGAACTTATGGTGATCCTCTTGCCTCAGAATGAACACAACATCTTTAGACTTCATGGAAATTCACATGCATACACATAAAAAAATAGGCTAGTGCTTTGAAACAAAATTGTTGCACTTAATATTTTGTGAACATCTTTTGATGATATCTAATTTTTCTAATGGTTGTAAAGTTTTTTTATTGTATGTCTTCACGGTGCTTTTAAAATTAGTCATCCATTGATGGATGTTATGATTATTTGGAGAATTTTGCTGGTATGAGCTCAACTATGCTGAATAATTCTGTGTATTCATATTTAATGCCCTTATAAAATTATTTCCTGTCGTAAATCTTTAGAATTTAGATTACTTGCCCCCAGATTATGTATATTTTAGGAATCGATACGAACAAAGCTGTGATTCCTTAAAAATGTGCTGATAGCTGGGGATCTAGCTCAGTGGCCTAAGCACCTGCCTGGCAAGCGCAAGGTCATGAGTTCAATCCCCGGTGCCGCAAAAAAAAAAAAAGTGCTAACGTATATTCACATCATCAGGTTTCCATCTGCATTTACTTTTAGACTGGCCTTGAGTACCTCTCTCCAATGTACCTTCTTTCTACTTTTGCTAATATGATAGTTAAAATTGGTTATTTCCTTGATTTAGTAACTATTGTCAGTTCACTCAAATGCCATCTAGTGTTCCTAAACTTTCTCATTTTGTGCTTCTCAATTCTTTTTCATTTACTGATTTTTTTGGAAGAACATTTTTCCACATTTGTTAGAATTTATATATTAAGCCTATTGGTTTTTGCCATAAATTGAAGACATATTATCTTGTGTAATAACTTTGTGAATAATCTATTTTATTGTCCAGAAACTTTATGTTTTATGTATTAAATTATGTTAATTTATTTTAACTTCGTACTTTTTGATCCCAGTTTTGAGATTTTAAAAAGATATTCAATAAACTACACCAAGATAGTCAATAACCATACATTCAAGTGTTCTTTCAAATTTTTTCAGAATTTCTCACATAAAAAATTAATCTATTTGAAACATATTTGGGTATAAATTCTGAAGCAGAAGTTTATGTAAATAAATAGGTAGATTAATTGATAGATACTTGTCACAATGAAAATTAATGGAATGCTCTATTCCTCAATGATTTGAAAAGTTGCTTTCATATAAGAAATCTCACATTCCACAGATCTTTGTTTTTACTCTATAATTCCTTCACTAATATTTCTCCGTGTTTTGTGCCATTATCATGTGTTTTTAACTGCTGTAACGTTAAATATATATGTCTCTCATATTTATGTTTATTTATGCTACAATTTTATCAACATGAAATACTTATGCATCTATAAAATCTTTAAATTTTAATAAGTTAAAAATGCTATTGAGTTTTTGTAAAAACACTAAATTGTTTCAAAATGTATTGAGAAATACACAGTGGAAGGAAATTTGATTCTGAGCTGTACTGGTTCTTTCTAGTGAAAACTATATCTCCCATTTATATATATTCTTCTATGTTCTTCTGTAAAATTTTATGGTTTTCCCCATGTAGCTATTTCACATTTCTTGTTCTTTTTATTCCCATAGACTGTATAATTCTTGTTAAACTTATTCTTTGGCACTTTGCAGGTTTTATGATTATTGTGAGTGGGGTTTTTACAGTCAATGAGTTTGAATGAACAAATGTCAAGTAACTATCTGAGACCATTTGTGTTTTACCTTTATATTTCTGACGATCATTTCCATTACAGAATATATGTGAGGTAGCATGGTTGTCAGTAACATACATGAAAGATAAACGTACAAACATGGTGCACTTCTTTGAAGTTTACTATATTTGTATTCAATTTAAACAGAATAAAAGCGACTTTTTATTTTAATTTCAGTCATCTTCAACATGATTCACTTGGTCCAAGCAATCAACATGAATTACTTCTAAGAGCATAACCTCAAAGCTCTCTTCTATTTCTTTAATTTTATCCAGTAAAATTTAGATTTAAACACAATACTTATACTTCTGTTACCCCATTCTTTTCCTGCAGACTACAAACCTTGTGAAAATAAGAATATTATTTTGAGTATTTTCAATGTAGTAAGCACAATCATTAATTGCTGCATCTATATTGTATTGTCCATTACTTGATATACTAATGATTTCATTAGATTGTGAAGAAGAGATATTTCATGTTGAACACAGTTACTGTCAGAGAGTAAAACAGTACAATTCACAAACTGTGTATTGCCTGACACAGCTGTTTCAGAGTGCTAGGATGGCCATATTCAATTGTCAATCAGAGCATGACTTACTTTTGGCGACTTGATCACTTTCAAATTGAGTAGCATGAAAGCTCTCCCATTATAGTATGCTGAGGTGATAATTTAACCATGTTGGGTACATTGATTAGCAATCTCCTTTACTAATCAGTTTTATTTATCATTTTGATCTGTTCAGCTAAGAGTGGGCTGAGTTATACAAGAAGATCAAGATTTCTAGAAAAATATATCGAGACATGTTACTAATATTAAGAGAAAAAATATACATTTCAAGAGATTTAGGGTCTTCAAGTAAATTGTAACTTTTGCTGTGGTTAAGTCAAATGTACGTTTTAGAAAAAGGCCAGAAATTACTTGATAAAAGCATGTGAATAAATTAACCCAGAATTGTCAACTGAGCACACACAATATTTAGCTACTTGTCTTGTCTTCTCCCTCTCTCTCTCTCCCACTCCCTTCTCCTACCCCTCCCTCCCTTTCCTTCCTTCCTACTCTCCTTCCTTGCCCCCTTTCCCTCTATTTCTCTCCCTCTCCCTCTCCTTTCTTTCCTTTCTCTCCATCCCTTCTTGTTTCTCTCTCTTCCACATCCAACACACAATTGAATATTAAATGGTTATTTGTATTTAAAAATCTTAGCATTTCTACCACTTTTGTGTTGCATATCTAATTACTGGTAAACTTAGGTTAGATCCATTGGTAGGATGTGATGTAAAATAAATAATAGTGTCACATGAATGTACTATTTTGCATGAGTTTACTGCTATTCTTTTTCCCTGCAAAATACTCTGTACTAAATAGATGCTTAAAGTACAACTGTGCTATATTTTAATGATTTCAGGCTTTTGATTTGATGTGTCAGGGAAAGCGTGACCATTTGTGAACCGTGTGTTGGTTCTGCATATTTTCTTTAAAATACACAGTTACAGTGCACTCCTATATAGTATCCATACTACATCAAAATTGAAAGACAATTTGCTTTTAATGGCTTATAGGTTTATTTCCCCTTCTGAAAGATAATTATGATATTTTATCTCCAAAGTTGGGCATTTTGATATTTTATTTTTTAAAACTAGATTTTAATGTAACTTGAGTATGCTTATCTCTATTTGGCTAATTTTGATCAAACATTATTGAAGTTTTAGAGCAGAGCAGTCTGCCAAATATGGCAGAGTGTCTGTTTTAAGAAATAAAGTTTTACTGGTACATACTTATATTATTTGGTTACATATTGTCTATGTCTACTTCTCCAGTACCAAAGCAGAATGGAAAAGTAGTTCCAAGAGAGATGATATGGCCTGAACAGTCCAAATTATTTACTGTCTAGTTGTTATAGAAAAATATTTCCTTGTGCTCGTTTAACAGCAATGACTATAACAGATAATATAAACTACTTTACATAAACCAAAGATGATACATGTAGTATGTTAAATTGATTATTGTCATTTGGCTTTTGTTGTTATATTTTACTTATGTATTTGCTATGACTTTTTGAATGAGAGATGACTAAAACTGAGAAACTGAGTTGAAGGTGTGATTTCATAGTGAAATGCATTTCATTAGTGCATTAACATGAAAAATATAAAAAGCAAGCCATCTTTAGTATTAAAATTTAAAGAATTATAGAGAATAATATGTATATACAGTTCCACCATTTGGAAGACATTCAGTTTTAATAAAGATATTCAAAGATTTCAGTTAAAACTTGACTCTTGATTCTTTAAAGTTTTATCCTTCTGGATAAATCATTCCATTGCCCATTAGATTACACTTCAGAAAGTCAGAACCATTTCTGCTTTTCAGTTATTCCAGCCCCAGGAATAGCTTGAAAAGAATCTGACTCATTGTGGTTACATAAGATATCAATTTAATTAATGTCAGGATAACCTGTAATCCTTTCTATTAGAGCTTCTTACGCTTAAGATGTTATGGCACAACCAAATTATAGTTTTCTACAGAAGTTTTCATTGCTTGTATTCAACCAGAAATTTTTACTCAAGGATATTTCAGTTGAATTTTTGGAATTTGTCTCGGAAGTCTTTGTATGGCAGGACCACAGTAGTCTTCCACAGTTATGTAAGAATCTGCATATCAATAGACGTGACAGTAGTATATGTAGAACTCTTCAAAGAACCCATCTTATTTGTTAACCAGCAGATCCAACTTGACATTTGTAGGCAGACAGTGTTTATTTCTGAGATTTGCACATTAAAATTATGGCTAGGATTAAAAACTAAATCAAAGAGTAGAGGTCAAAACAGGTAGCAGATTGTACACAAAATGGAGTTCAATTGTTGTGACTGAACAGTGAGTAAATACGCTGTAATATTTCAGATCTAAGACATGGGAGAGTCAGAACTAATGTAACCTTTCAGATAAATAAAGTTTTAAGTGCAGTCCTTAAAGGTCTTTTAATATTTGAATAACTTTGAAATTGATTGGATTTTATTTAAAGAATAGAATGCAATGCAGTCTGATTTTACTTGCTAGAGTAGAACTAAGTGTTTGTGGTTGTTACTTCTCCAAATAAGAGAAATTCATTTTTCTTCTAATTGAGAAAGTCAGGTTTATGCCTTTTATGTTGCAAAAGTTTGTAAAGTGTATACTTTTCCTTTGATGTTTTTAGAATCACTGGTAGCATTTCATAGTAGATAAAGATTTGAAGCCAAGATTCTTGACTGCCACTCACTAGCTACGTAATGTGGTGAAAATTAATTAATTAACTTGTTATTTTTCTCATCAATCTAATGTGAATATAATCAACCTCAAAAGATTATTGTTTAAATTAAATGCTTTAATATATGTGGAAGGCTTAATAAATTTTCTGAGTCTTATAAATCTATTAATAATATCTATTAGTAATATCACACACACAAATTTAATTTTGCATATAGGCCTGACACACTCTGGGCTTCAGAATGGGCACCAAATCAAGATAGTTATATACGGAAAAGCACGTAGAGGCATTAAAATAAGATTCAGGAAACCTAAATTCTAAATCTTTCTATGACTCACATATTCTCTCTCTCATTTTCTCTCTCTCTCTCTCTCTCTCTCTCTCTCTCTCTGTCTCTCTCTCTCACTTGCTCCCTCCATTAGTTCCAGTTCTGTGGATAGAAAAAAAATGGGTTA
>RJWT010054707.1:0-10249 GCA_004365215.1 Cuniculus paca
GACCCTGGCTGGCCCGGTCTTCACCTGCTGCGTGGGCTGGGCTTGGCAGCCTCCACGATCACACGAGGAGACCGGGCCTCAGAGCAAACCTCCCTGTGGCTGTGCCCGTGTCTGTACCTCCCTGTGTCTATACCCATGGGTTCTGTTGGTTCTGCTTCTCTGGAACCCTGTCAGATACACACATCTCATGTAGAGGTCGTTACTTGAGACACAGGGCTCCTTAATGTTTCAGAAGCCTTTCCTGTCTTGCCTGAGCAGGCACTTCAGAGTTGTGAGAGGCACCAGGGTGGACATGGGGAGGGTAAAAGAGGCCGGTGGTGAAACTGAGGCAGGCAGGCAGGCTCAGGGGAAGGGAGGAGAGTTTTCAAGGTTGGTGCTTAGCCAGCGCCCAGGGACATGTAAGCCAACTTGTATGTAGTGGAACCTGTGTTTCAAAGTCGGTGTGCATGACTGTCTTCGTGGTTTCTTTGTGTGTTTTTTTTTTCCATTCTTTCATTTGACAAATACATAATGCTATATGCCAGGAACAGCTCTAAATTCTAAGAATAAATTGGTAAGCAAAGCTAATGTAGTCTCTCTTTTTTTCTTTGGTACTAGGAATTGAATTCAGGATCTCATGCTTGCCGGGCAGTCGTTGTGCTGCTGAGCTAAATCTTCAGCCCTAGTATAGTCTCTTGTGAGACTTCTAAATCTGCTTTTATGATGTATGAGACACATCCTATTTCCAAAGATGTCTATGGTTTCCAGAAACCTTTTGGATTATCTCCTTTGGTTTTTCTTTAAATGAGGGCATTTCTTCTGTGTCAGTTATAATAACAAGTTCTTTATATTTTATTTTGATAGAAATTATAAATAAAGAAATAAAAAATATACACTTAAAATAAGTAATGATAATTTATGTAAAAGATCTCCATGTATTGGGATTTTTTTTTCTTTCTATTAATTTACCCCACGCAAATAAAATTTAAGAATCTATTGTAACTTGTAAGTAGCTCTTGGGAAACGTCATTGTGTGTGTGTGTGTGTGTGTGTGTGTGTCTTAAACTTTAAAATTAAAATCATATGAGAAGCAAAACTGTAGGTTTAACTTCTTGTTAATTTTCAGGTTTATTTAAATGTTCCATCTCAGTGCATGGTTCAGTATAGCATTTGAATCATGTAAATTGGGATGAAGTCAGATGCTCATCTTTGAAAAAAAAGTGAGGCAGAAACTATAAAAAACATGTAATACCCATTGCCCTTTCTTTTAGTTTCCCTGGAAAATGTGTATTACAGGAAGATTCAGGACCATGTAAGTATCGATGCAGAGGGGTATAATTGGAAGGAAAAGGAGTAACATTGGTGTTAGTGAGGTTGCCTCAAATCTTTGCAGAGCAAAAGATTTCTTTTAGTTCTCTGTGAGTTTCTTAGTGTATCATTAAAAATTACTATGAAAATGGGCAGCAACCATATTACAACATTGGTAAGGTTCCTGGTTCACACGTGGGGTAGTTGGGGTTGACTACTTTTGAATTCTGGTCACAATTAGGTTTCAAAAACTGATGATCTCTTCCACTGATTCTCATTTTGGAAACATTTAACAATACGTCATGTTGTCTCCTTACCCTTCAAAGCAGTAGAATTTCATCTTCATACAGTGACTTCAAGCCAAATGTGTGTGTGGGTTACATCTTTCCCCAGCAACACACTAATGTACATGTACCAGATGGAGATAATATTGCTTCTGATATGGAGCCTGGGATAAAATGTTGAGGCAAGGAGCACAATGTCTTTTTTATATTGTTTCACAGTTCATTAAAATACTTTATTCCAGTCCAAAATGTATTCAAACACACCTCCTTTGGAAAAACACCACTGGAAAGTAATAGGAGTCATGGAAAATAACTGGCATCAATCAAGAGGAGAAATTTGGGAAAATCTGAAAGCATGGGAACATAATCTTTAGCTGACTCATGCTTCAGTGGATTATATTTATTTCAGTGATGGAAAAAGTTGCTTCCTGTTTTCACAGTAGGCCAGAGTCAAATCCATCATAAAGGCTGCTTCTGTAGTTTACATTGAAGACATATGTGCAGAGGAGCCGTTGTCCCGGTTAGAAATAAGTTCATGAGGTTGTGATGATGGCTTACTTCCCTTATTTTTATTTATTGGGGCTGAGATTGAACCCAGGGCTTCGTGCACACTAAAGTGGCCTTCTGTCACTGAGCGTCATTGCCACCCTGACTGCTGTCCCTTGCTGTGGATATAAATCTGCCTGAGCATTTTAATAACTTTTTCATCTGGGGATGTCAGATTTTTCTTTAATGAGAATATTTCTTTAATTTTATAATGGAATCTGGTGAGTAGATAGTTGTCATAGTTTATCACTATCATATAAAAATGATACTGAATTTTATTATAGGCTTTATTGAAGCATAATTTTACATGCTGTAAAATCTACTCATTTAAAATGTATGGTACAATTTTTTTAAGTAAGCATCACTGCAGTCCAGTCTTAGAACATTCTTACCATCCCCGGAACTCCCCTTGTGGAGTTCTCGCTCCCAGTCCCACGCCCCATCACCCTTCTGCTCTTTGTGTTTGTAGATTTGCCTGTTTTAGGCATTTTACATAAATAGCAAAATATGTGTTTTCTAGACATTCCACATAATAATATGTGTCCTTTTGGGTCAGACTTACCTTGGCATAATATTTTTGAGCTTTATTCACATTGTAGCATACATCAGTACTTTTCCCTCATGTCTATTACTGAGCAGTATTCATGTATATTTTGTTTATAAATGTTGTGTTATTCATTCACTATTAAGGAGACATTTGGATGGTTTTCATTTGGGGGTATTAGGAATTGTCGTGCTGTACACATTCCCGTACAGGTGCTTTTATTTTTTGGAAGGATGGGCAAACACCAAGGAGAGTAATTCTGGATTATAGCAAGCCTAAATTTTCCTTTTGGTTGAACTCCTTTCCAAACTGACTATATCAGTTGACATATACCACCTGTCCTGTGTGAGGGTCCCAGTTATGCCCTCCGTCTGCATTGTCTAGTTAGATTGTGGCACTGCTAATGGGTGTGAAGTGGTATCTCATTTTGACTAATAACTGATTTTTTTTAAATTGGTACCTTTTAATTCATTATAAAATATCAAAATTATTATGATGCAAATATCAATACCTAGGAAAGTGTTCAGGTCACAAAATTTATAATAATGTATTACATTTTACATTTTCTTTAAGGGGAAAAAGAAAGAAAGATAGACATAACAGTGAAACCGAGTTTCAAAAGAGGTTAGTAACAAGGTTACAATAGTTGATATATGGTATATTGTTGTCTTCTTAGTAGTTATTCAGAGTACAGGATATAGGCATGACATCTTGTCCGAACAATATTAGCACAAAACATTCCTTTCAAGGAACAAATAAAAGCTAGTTGTATAATTAGCTTAACTATCTTGTGTGTATGTATATATTTTTTTCTTTTTCCCTTTCTTCCTTTCCCCTTTCCCCTATCACAGTTTATCTTTTCTTTTGAACAGTTTCTTCCCTATTCATATCTATTGTACATTTTGGATCTTATTTACTATTTCAGTTTCTCACACTAGTGAGACAATATGATATTTACACATGTGGTTCTGATTTATTTCACTTATGAGTATGGTCTCGAGTTATATACATTTACTTATAAAAGTCTCCAGTTTATCTTTCTTTATGACTGAGTAGTACTCCATTGTGTGTGTGTGTGTGTGTGTATATATATATATATATGAAATCTCACATCTTTTTTATTCATTCCTTGGTTGATGGGTATTTGGGTTGGTTCCAAGATTTAGCTATCACAAACTGTGCTGCTATAAAAATGGGTACACATTTATTACTGTGGTATGATATTTTTAGTTCTTCTGGGAAGATACCCAGAAGGGGAATAACAGGTTCAAATGGGACCTCTGATGCTAGTTTTTTGAGGAATCCCCACACTGATTTCCACAGTGATTGCACCAGTCTGCATTCCCACCAACAGTGGAGAAGGGTTCCTTTTTCTCTACAGCCGCACCAGCATTTGTTATTGGTTGATTTTTTGATGGTAGCCATTCTTTCAGGGGTGAGATGGAATCTCAGTGGTGTTTTAATTTGCATTTCTCCAATGACCAATGATGTTGAACATTTTTTCTTTTATTTATTTGCCATTCGTATTTATTCAGTTGAGAAGTGTGTATTCATCTCAGATGCCCATTTTTGGTTTGAGTCTTTGAATTTAGGGAGTCTGATTTTTTTCATTTCTTTATATGTTCTAGATATAAGTCCTTTGTCTGTGGAACAACTGGCTATAATTTTTTCCCACTCTGGGATGTCTTTTCACTCCGTTGGTGGTTTCTTTTGTTGTGCAAAAGCTTTTTAATAAGGCGAAATCCCATTTGTTGATTCTTTGTACTATTTCTCTTGCCATCTGGTTTTTGTCTATGAGGTCTCTGCCTATACCTATATCTTCAAGATTTCTGCCTGCTTTCTCTTCCAGTAAATTTAGTGTTTCTGTTTTAATATTTATATCTTTGCTGTATTTTGACTTTAGCTTAGTGCATGGTGATACAGTTTTGGTAAAAGCCAGTTTTTCCAGCACCATTTATTAAAGAGACTGTCTTCCTTCTTTCCTTCCAGTGAGCCTGTTTGGCTCCTTTGTTAAAGATAAGGTGGTTGAGTGTGTTTGTAGTTGTGTCTGCATCATCGGTTCTGTTCCATTGATCCTCAGGCCTGTTTTTTAGCCACGACCATGCTGATTTTATCATAATAGCTTTGTGGTATAATTTCAGGTCCAGGGTTGTGATGACACTGCCTTGCCTTGGTTGCCCAGAATTACTTTTGCTTTTCTAGGTCTTTTATGGTTCCAGATGAATTTTAGAAATGTTTTCTCTAAGTCTGTGATTGGGATTGCATTAAATCTGTATAACAGTTTTGGGAGTATGGTAATTTGCACTATGTTGGTTCTTCTTTCTCAAGGGCAAAGACTATCTTTCCATTTTCTGATATCTTCTTCAATCTCCTTTTTTAGGGTACTGTAATTTTCACTGTACAGATCTTTTACATCTTTTGTTAGATTGACTCCTACATATTTCGTTTTTTTGTGTTATTGTGAATGGTGTGCTTTCCCTAATTTCTCTGTGGGTTTGTTGGTTGTGTACAGTGTACAGGAATTCTATTGATTTTTGATTGTTGACTTTGTATCCTGCTACACTACTGAATTTGGATATTAAATCTACAAGTTTTTTGGTGGAGTTTTTGGGGTCTTCTATGTAGAATATCATGTCATTCACAAATAAGGATAATTTAACTTCTTCTTTTTCTATATTTCTTCCTTTTGTTTTTTTCTCTTGTCTAATTGCTCTGGCAAATGTTTCCAGAACTATATTGAATAGGAGCGGTGATGGTGGACATCCTTGTCTTATTCCTGACTTTAGAATGAAACCTTTCAGGTTTTAACCATTTAATATGATGTTAGCTGTTGGTTTGCCATAGATGACTTTTACAAGATTGAGGTAAAGACCATGTATTTCAATTTTCTGTAGGATTTTTTACCATGAATGGGTGTTGGACTTTGTCAAAAGCTTTTTCTGTGTCTTTTGAGATATTGATGTGATTTTTGTCTTTGGTTCTGTTAAATATGTTGCATTATTTTTATTGATTTGTGCATGTTGGACCATCCCTGTATCCTTGGAATGAATCCTACTTGGTCATGATGTATAATCTGTTGATGATTTGTTGCATTCTGTTTGCCTTACTAAGGATTTTTGCATCAATATTCATTAGGGAGATTGGCCTGTAGTTTTTTTTCTTGTTTATGTTCTTCTCCAGTTTTGGAATCACAGTTAATACTTGCTTCCAGGGATGATTTTGGGAATATTGTTTCCTTGTCCATTTCTTTAAAGAGTTTCAGTATTAGTGGCATTAGTTCTTTAAATTTCTGGTAGAATTCAACAATGAATCCATCTGGGCCTGGGCCTTATTTTGTTGGTAAATTTTTAATTACATTTTCAATTTAATTGGCTGATACTGGTTTATTTAGAATTTTTATATCTTCCTGATTTAGTTTTGGCAATTGTATTGTGTCTAGGAATCTGTCCATTTCTTCTGCATTGTTCATCTTATTACAGTATAGGGTCTCATAGTAGGTATTGATGATCTCCTGGATTTCTGTGGGATCCATTGTGATTCTCCTTTTCATTCCTAATTGCTTGAATTTTTGTTTTCTTTCCTCTTTTTTAATGATTTATCAATTTTATTTATTCTTTCAAAGAACCAACTTTTCGACTTACTGTTTCTATTTTTTTTTTAGTCTCTATTGCTCTAATTTTTGCTCTTATCTATATGATTTCCTCCCCCATATGAGCTTTGAGTTTGATTTGTTCCTCTTTTTTAGAAGTTTGAGGTTCATCATTAGGTCGTTTATTTGAGCTTCTTCTGTTTTCCTAATGTGTGAGTTCATCACTATAAATTTCCCTCATAGGACGATTTCATTGTGTCCCCTAGGTTTCAGTATGTTTTATGGACATTATCATTTAATTTTATATACTGTTTAATTTCATCTCAATTTCCTCTGTGACCCATTGGTTGTTTAGAAGGAGGGTGTTTAATTTCCATGTGTTAATGTAATTTTTTTGGTTTCCTTTATCATTAATTTCCAGTTTCATCATGCTATGGTCAAATAGTATGCTTGGGATAATTTGAATTCCTGTACATTTACATTCCTGTACATGTTTTGTCAGCTAATATGTGATCTGTTTTGGAGAATGTCCCATGTGCAGCCAAGAAGAGTGTGTATTCTGATGTTTTGGGATGGAAAACTGTAGAGATCAACCAGTTCATTTGTTCACAGACTTGGTTTAATTCTAATATTTCTTTGTTGATTTTTTTGTCTAATTGATCTATTCATTTGTGAGAGCATGGTATTAAAGTGCACCACTATAATTGTGTTAGTGCTTATTTGTTTTTTTATGTCTGTTAATATTTGTTTTATGCAGTTGGGTGAACCTGTATTTGGTGCATAAATATTTATGATGGTTTTCTCTTCTTGGAGTTTTCCTTTAACAAGTATGTAGTGATTTTGTCTCATTTAATCAGTTTTAGCATAAAGTTTGCATTGTCTGCAAACAGAATAACTACCCCTACTTTTTCTGGGCTCCTGTGGCATGGAGAATTGTTTTCTATACTTTGACTTTTAGTCTGAAAATTTGTTTTTGGGTTAAATGTATTTCTTGAATGTAGCATATTGTTGGAAATTGCTTCTTAACCCATTGTGCCAGTCTCTTTCTTTTGATTGGTAAGTTGAGACCATTTACATTTATGGTTATAACTGATATGTATTGGGTTTTCCTTTTCATGTTGTTTCCCTATTGTGTGTTTTCTGTCTCTCTGCTCTGTTTAACTGCTTGCTCTGCCTGGTGACTTCTTTCTGTTGGTGTTCCTGTGTTTGTGGTCTTCATTATCTCTTTCTAATATGTCTTTCAGAGTATTCTGTAGAGTTCATTTGGTGGTCATAAATTTCCTCAGTTCTTTGTCATGGAAGTATCTTATTTCTCCATCAATTTTGAAAGATAATCATCAGTTTGGGTTGAAGATTGTTTTCCTTTAGGGTTTGAAATACTTCTCTCCTTTTCTTGATATGAGGGTTTGTCTTGAGAAGTCTGCTGTGATTCTGATGGACTTTCCTTTATAGGTGATCTGTGTCTTTTCTCTAGCCAATTTTAATATTTGTTCTTGTGCTGAATTTCTGGAATCTTGATTATTATATGCCTTGGTTTAGATTTATTTTCATCTTGGCTATTTGGAGTTCAATATGCTTCATTTATTTTTATGTCAAATTGTTTATCCATGTTTGATAAGTTTTCTGCCATTATTTCTGTGAAGAGGTTTTAATGGTTCTTGAACTGTCTCCAGCTTTCTCACTGATTCCAGTCAATCTTATGTTGTTCTTCTTTACTTCATCCTGTAGCTGTTGGATTGATTTTTCATGGTCTCTTGTGATTTTTAAGATATCTTTCTTTTCCTGGTCACTAGATGAATTTCTGTCTTCTATGTATGATATTTTGTCCTCACCTTTATTAAGTCTTCTGTGTATACTTTCAGTGGAGTTTCTAATTTTCTCCATTTCTGTTTGCATCTGTTTCATTGATTACATTTCTTGTTTATGTTTGGCACTCATGGTCTCCATAGTTTTCCTGAGCTCTTCTATTTATCTGTGTCTGCTTTAATGTCTTTTGTTAGTCATTTCATTTTGCACCTTTTTTCCTATGGCCTTTTCCATTTGGTTTTTCACTTCTACCACTACCATTTCAGAGAGTTCCTTTCACTGACTTCTGATTTCCTCTATGTCTTTGTGTTTTGGACTTACCCTGGGTGGGCTGAGCATTTGGGATTACATTTTGCTTTTTCATCTTGTCATTTTCTATTTTGCTGTGTTTTCTGTGTTGATGCTTTTAGATTTCTGATGTTAGATGGCCTTATCACTGGTGTTGAGGCTTTCCTAGGAAGCATCTGTTCCTTCTGATGTCTCTTCTCACCAGCACTGCCATCCCAGGGCAATGGGGGAAGCACAGAGCGGCAACCTGCACTCTTCTTGCAGGCACTGCTGTCCCTGGGACCTGACTGACGGTGTTGACCCTGTCCTTTGAAGCTGTCAGGGGACACCTTGGCTATTATCACATTTCACTGGTTGTCAAGATTCAAGTATATGTGTGTGGGTGTGTGTGTGTATGCACACATATGTCTTTTTCTCCTATAACCAAGAATGGCATAGAACATACAGTAGGAGAAGGAAAATACTGTAAAAGGAATTGAAGAAGAAAGTGAAATAAAGATGATATTGAGGAAAAGAAATATGAATACTGCACATATGATTATAGGAAAGGAAGGAAAAAGAAGAATTATTAAAAAGAATAAGTTACATTGTTTAGGAAGCCAGGTCATATTCTTATAAAGCTGTCAGTGGGAATGCAAAAAACGTGAGCACGTTTTGTGTATAGTAACAGTGTGAAGAGTCTCTGTGGCTGTGATGAGGTCATGAATTTACCTCAGAATGTGCTCCTAATGCAGAGTCCTTGTGAATTTTTATTAATTACACTGGTCTCATCTCCACAAAGGGAGAACATCCTCGTCTATTCCCAGCTTCTTCTTTTGATTTCTTATGGTCTACTTTCTACTTTCACCTCTCCCTGCAGTGATCTTGAACCTTCTAGACCCAGCGTCGGCCACATGTGGCTGCCTCATAGTGCTAACTCTAAATGGGCCCAGACCACGTTCTTCCCTCCTTCCAGCATACTTGTGTACAGCCCACTCACATTTGCCCTTCTTTCACCTCTGTCCTTTTCATCTCAGATCCCATATGCCTCTTGAGGTGGGATTTTTTTTTTCTTTTTTAACTTTTGAGTGCATGAGTTGAATAACTCCATGATGTGCTGTGAAACACTGTGTGTACTAACACCTGAGCAGGGAATTATTTCTTCTGTTTTGGGTTTAGGTGATGATCAATTTGGCTGTACAAAAAATACAAACCTTAGAGTTTTCATCTTTTAATCTCAAAAGGTGGAAACTGGTTTTCCCAAATGTGACAAAATAAGATGTATATTCACATTCAAAGGATTTCTTTTGAACCTCAAAAGGCTAAAGAGACATACTCCTCAGTATTTAATTGTTTATCACAAAATTAATGTGCTTATATGAGTTATGGTTGATCAAGTACTATGGCTCTAGTTTTAATAAAGACACCAGTGCTTACACATAAAAACGATTGCTGTATCTTCAATGATCTTGTTATAAACTTCATCCATTTTCCAACTTCTCAGTATGGCTTAGAAACTCTTTATTTTGAAATTCCCATCAGTGTGCCAGTTTATGAGCCTAACAAAAGATATGATCTCGTTACTTTATTGTCACACTTCGTATATAAGACGCTAAAGCAATATGCCTTAGTAATTGAGATTATAAATGAATTGAGATTCCTATCTCATATATTGCCTAGTGTTCAGTTAACCCATTTTGAAATGTGAAAGCTGTTTTCCTTCTATCTTAGCTCATAAGAAAAACAACATGTGCAAAAATGGAAATATACCAGTTGCAGCCCTTCCTCTAGAAGGGAGTCCATGACTGTTTCACTGAATTTACTATCAACCCCTTGCTTTCCATGTTTTATGCAAAATCCCCTAAGAGGTTCTGGGATGAATCTGTTTTCTTTATGACGATAGTTACTTGTGCAAATTATGTTATG
>RJWT010054708.1:0-10245 GCA_004365215.1 Cuniculus paca
AAAAAAAAAAAAGAAAAGAAAAGAAAAGAAAAGAAAGAAAGAAAGAAAGAAAGAAAGAAAGAAAGAAAGAGAAGAAAATTTAGCAAAGTAAATTTAAAACATGATCTATATCATAGGGTCCCTAAGTCTTTTGCTTGCATCAGCTTTTTTTAAAGAAGGATTACTAACAGGGCAAACAATAAATAAAGAGCTTTTAGTTTTTTGACTTCAAAAGTTCAGTGGACCAGAGTGGGAAAAAATTATATCCAGCTGCCCTCAGACAAAGAATTTATATCTAAAATATATAAAGAATGAAAAAAAGTCAGACTCTCCAAATTCAAAGACTCAATCCAAAAATGGGAATTTGAGACGAATATACACTTGTCAGATGAAGAATTACAAACAGTAAATAAATACAGAAAAATCGTTCAACATCATTGGTCATTTGAGAGATGCAAATTCAAACAACACTGAGAGTTCATCTCACCCCAGAAAGAATGGCTATAATCAAGAAATCAATCAATAACAATGCTTGAGGGACTATGGGGAAAAGAAATCCTTCTCCACAGTTAGTGGGAGTATAGACTGGTACGACCACTGTGGAACTCTGTGGAGATTCCTCATAAAACTAGGATTAGAAGTCTCACTCAACTCAGCTATTTCCCTTTTGAGTATCTTCCCAGAAGTGTTAAAAACATTATAGCACAGCAATATATGTGCACCCATGTTTATAGTAGCACAATTTGTAATAGCTAAATCTTGGAAACAACCTAAATACCCATTAACCTAAGAACGAATAAAAAAGATTTTTTTTATACAGTAGAGTACTAGGCTGACATAAAGAAGGATAAACTTGAGATTTTTATAGGAAAATGAATGCAATTTGAGACCACAGTCATATGTGAAATAAATCAGACTCACATGTGTAAGCATGGTATTGTCTCCCTAGTGTGAGAAATTGAGAGTAAATAAGATCCAAAAGGTACAGTAGATTTTGTGAAATGGGAAGAAACTTCAAAATGAAAGAGAAAGTGGGGTGGAGGAAAGAAGAAAAGGAGGGGAAAAGGAAAGGGTATTTATACTACTAATTGCTCTAGTTGATTGAAAAAAAGTTTGTGCTAATATTGTTTGGAAAATTTTTCATGCCTTTATCTTGTACTCTGAGTAACTACTTTGAAGACAACAATATGCAATATATTAACTCACCTATTACCTTGTTTTGAAAATTTTTTCTATTTAAAATATTTTAGCTGGGGATTTAGCTCAGTGGCTTAAGCGCCTGCCTGGCAAGCATGAAGTTGTGAGTTCGATCCCTGGTGCTGCGAAAAAAAAAAAAAAAAAAAAAGGAAAAGAAAGCATTTAGGGTTGGGGATTTAGCTCAGTGGCCTAAGTGCCTGCCTGGCAAGTACGAGGTTGTGAGTTCAATCCCCGGTACCAAAAAAAAATTTTTTTAAATATTAGAAAAAAGTTCAGTAGAAGTTATTTTTGTTTACAAAAGTTGATCCGTGTTAGTATTATAGTTCCATGTTAGGCAATACTGCACAAAATGTCTAATACATAATCTTTTAATAGTTTTCTTTCTTGGTCTAACATTATTGTATAAAAAACAAAACAAGCAGCTAAATTTGTTGAAGCCAGTGATATTTTATGTATTTGATGCAATGGGCAACTGTTATTGCTATTCTTACCTTTATATATATATTCAGCATGTTAAAATGTTGAACAATACATGTGTGTATTCAAACACATCACTCACATACATATTCTTGTAGTTACTTATGCAAGTCAATATGATTCTGCCACACTATACAAGGTATGATAAAAAGTACAGGGAATTTCTAAATTAAAAGAAATTATTACAATAAAAGAAACATAGTTATCAATTCCTCACAAAATACACTCCCTCGTTTCCAGCACACTATGCGAGTTTTCCTGCCACTTTCTGAAGCAGCTCTGGAAGTCTTCTTTTGTGAGTATCTTTAATGGCATTATTGTGGCTACAATTCAAAACGTTTATTCTTCATGGTCATCTTGACTTTGGGGATGAGCCAGAGGTTATATGGTGTCAGATTCAGTGAACAAAGTGGATGAGGACACATCCTCATGTATTCATGAAACCTGCCTGTGTTGTTTGGCGGCAGCAGGATTTACCATATTTTTGATCACACTTGGAAAAGACACTCATGAAAGAGAACTTTCAGAACTGCTTCAGTAAATGGCAAGAATTATGGGATATGCATGTTTGAAGAGAGGGGGTATTTTGAGGGGAATTAATGACAAGTGTCTTTTACTACGATAAACTTTTAAAATTAAAGCCTTCACTTTACAATATATCTTGGTCACACTTCATAAAGTTATTTCTGAAGGATCTCCAAATATATAATCTTTTGTTTTTCAATTTATCTTTCTTTTACTAATATAAAAAAGGCAGCAAACAGGTACAGACAAAAAAATCCATAACAGGAAATATGAATATAACTAAGCTTTTTCAGAAATATACAAATACCATAGGTTCAAATTCAGATAAAACACATTTTTATCTTTCAGAATGATGGAGGTGAAGTTCAGTCATCAACTACTGGTAATTTATTCATGTTTATGAATCTTTACATATACAGATAGTTGGGTGTACCTAAATACTTTGTAAGAGTTTAATATACAGATAGATTCTCAGCAGCTCAAAGTGAAGAAATAACCTGTAGATAAATATGGGTGATGAATATAAAACTTGACTTTTACATGATTATGTATGTCAGATATTAGAAAAAACAAAAATAGGATTGTCCGTGTAGTGGATTAAACTTCAGTAATTGAGCACACTGTGAAAAAAAACAAAAACAAAGCAAAACAAAACTACTGTATTATCTGCATTAATTAGATTTCTTTCCTTGTTTTTTTTTTTTTTTTTTTTTTTTTTTTTTTTTTGGTGCTGGGGATTGAACTCAGGGTCCATGGTAAAATGATGTTCTACCGCAGGCCCCAGAAAATGAGTTTTGGTAGAAGCTTCTTATTGACTATGAAAAATAACTGTTCAAATCTCAGGAGGAATTTTATTTTATTTATTTATTTTTTGTGGCACCGGGGATTGAACTCGTGACCTCGCACTTGCCACATAAGCACTTATGCCACTGAGCTAAATCCCCGGCTCAGGAGGAATTTTATGAGGAAGTATTTATTCTTTTCTTTTTCTGGAGGGCCACTTAACTGATTGTATAGATTGGGAGACTCAGAGAAGTCTCTCATGAAAGTACATGGTACCTCAAATATTCCAGTACAAGCAAGTCACACACACATAGTTCTAATATTTTTCTTAAATTTATTTTTAGACCAAAATGTGCTTGTGACAGGATTTTAAATTTCTCAATTGATACAATCTATTCTGAAAGTTCTAAGTGTAACTCCAAAGATAAACTGTATTTTGTTGAAAGATAGTTTTGTAAATAGTTACTATAAGGCTCTAGAAGTTTCTTGTCTGTCATAAAAAATTTGTTTTTATGAGACTGGATGATGTATTATAAATTTCATTGAAAATACTATGTTTTCAAATTTTTGATGTTCCAAATTTAATTTCACTAACTGATACCCACAGAGAAGTTATATGAAAGTGATACAAAGACAGGTAATTGGAAGTGAAGATGTGAATAATAATCTAGTTGCTTCAGGCAAGATCTATACAGCTATCTTTGACTTTCCCTACTTCTTAATTACCACCAATATTCCACAGTTCTCTTTCAAAATAAATATTGCAAATCTGTTGATTTCTCTATATCTACACTTATGCCATCCATTTTCTCTGTCACCTGGACTATGTGCTTATTTCCCTGTTTCTGATCTTCTACTTTAAACCTCTTATAATTCATTCTCTAGCCAGAAAGTTTTAAACAAGTGTAATCCTTTAATGACCATTCCTGTTTTATTCATAATAGCACAAACTGAAAATAACACAAATATTTTCACTAGTGAATGGATAAACAAGACATAGGACATTCTTATGATGGAATTCTTCCACAATCATGAGTATCTAATACTTACAACAATGTAGGTGAGTCCAGTAGATGTTAATATTAAGTGAGAGAAGCAAGACAGAAAAGTCACATGGTTCCATTTCTATGACATCGTGATAAAACTATGTGAATGAAGATCAGATTAGTGGTTTTCAGGGGTTGAGGGAACACAAAAGAACTTCTGGGGGTGATGGAAATGGTCTATCAACTGTGGTAGTTGCGCATCTTTATATGTTTATATGTCATGAAACTTACACACAAAAAGAGCGAATATTATGATATTTCTATATGGTAGTGTGGTAGACATATGTGTATGTGTAATCCATATATGTGCATCTATCAATTTATCTATTTAATTAGAATTTCAGGCCTATGGTATTCAATAAATGATACCTTAGAAAAAAATAAGAGAATAAACACAACTTCATAAGGTGTATACTTTTAACTTTGAAAATTGTATGTGTATACTGTGGTTGTGTAGGGCTTTTATTGTAAATTTTGCACACACATATATATTTATCTATAGCATAAAGAAGTTATAGATAATTATATATAATTACATATACTATAGATAAACATGCACTATGGATATGTGTATGTATGTGTGTGTATACGAATGGGAATGTATGCCTCAGTAAGTGTGACTTAAAACACATTTTATGACCACCTTTTATATTTAGATTAAACTCCACTCCTTGACTGTGGCCTGCCAAGCCTTTATGAGCTTTCTTACAACTACCTTTCACCTCTCTCTTCCTCTTCCTGATATAATTATACATTATTTAGTGAGTTTTCCTAGATGTCTGATACTTAACATTAAAAACAAATCATTTTACTGAAGAAATATTAAAATATTTAGTATTTATTACTGAGAATGTAAAGTACAAAACTGTATATGAATAAGTTTTTGGCACAGATACTTATATTTTCTTCATAAAATTAGAACTTCCATCTACAAAATTTCTATATTTATCATAAGAGTGATTCTGATTGCCATTTAGTTTATTCTCATTTATTTCCCCTTCCCTAAAAGGTAAGGCAGCAATTTTAAATATCCAGGATTATGTTCTACTTATTAAATTACTAGATACTTTTTGTGAGTTAAACATGATGTAAGATAAATTTATGCTATATTAATTAAACAAGTGATTTTTATATCTATTAAATAATAAGAAATACAAGAAGACTATTTTACTTCATAAAGTGTGAAGGATGATTTCATTAAACAATCTACTTTCTTAATTTTATTTATAGATAGTATTTAACATGCAAATATGTAATTATATGTATATCAGAAGCATATCCTTTTACATGTCAAATGTAGGCCAATTCACAAACCTATAGAGACCACAACATGCAAAAGCACATACTGGCAAAAGTATAGACAGTGTAGAAAACACATTCCTATGCTTATATCAACATTTACTCAGCTCTAAAACAAATAATTTTTCTAATAGTAGATATGTATTCTACTAGAATTAATTAATTAATTAATTAATTAAAAATGCAGCTTACATATGTACAAATTAGATTTATAAAACTTTTTTAAGGGTAATAAAACAGAGATATGATCAATCACTAAAATGTCATTATAAAAAAACATCATCACATTGGTCACTTTTATACACACTCCAGGAGTATGTCAAGCCTAGATAAAATTTTCAACTCATGTGTGAGCTACGAAAAAGACAAGTAAGTTCTAATTAGAGATGGTAGGGCCCTAATTTTGTAATTTTTCGACTCCTTTTTCTTTCTTTTCTTCATCTGCATATCTGCTCCTTGTCCTTTTTCTTCAATCCTTCCCTTCCCTCCGTGCTCTCTCCCTTCCTTCCTTTCTTCCCTTTCTCAATTTTTTCCCTCTTAGGTTCACTGATGATGTGCATTATCACTAGTTCCCAGTTTAAGGTTCTAGGATATCTTCAATTCCTCTGAAACCTCTGTGGTTCTGCAGGAATACAGTCAACATACAAATTGCCTACTAGCTTGAGTCCTGGGATTCTTTTTTCCCTCTTAGTTAATTTCCTTTTAAAATATCCAAGATGAGGGCCACGTTACTCAAAGAGAGTAGCTCCTTCAATGATACCATATCGATCACCTAAGATCTTCTTTCCAACTTTAGGAACTAGCATTCCCAAGGGCAGACCTCGCACACACTGGGCAAACCTCTGGCTTTTGAGATAAAACACTGGTCAGTGTCGCAGATGTTCAGGTGATGGTTTCTTTTCCCCTGTAAGGCAGCTCCTGGGAGGCATTATGATGTGACTTTAAACTAGAGTGACTTTCAAAAGAAAGGTTTGTTGCAGTCTGGTCTTATGGCATCCCTGGTCTGAAGTTCTTCCAGGAGGTCTGGTGTAGTCTAAAACTTCTGTGGCAAACCACTTTGTTCTGACAGAATACAAAAGCATAAACAAGGGGAATATGGTGTCCGAGGCCTTCCCGGTATAAGATAGTGGTGAAAAGCGCTGGCTTTGTATTGAGATTGTTTGGGTACAATTTCTAGTTCTACTCTAGATGGCTGCATGACTGGAGCATCAATTTCTTCATTTGTGGTAACAATGATAATATTAATATTAATAATTCTCTAATGCTGTTGTTGTGAAGATTAAATTAACAACACATGTAGCATGAAGTAAATCTGGTATTATCACCTGGCATCATTGTTGTTATTATTATATTGTTATTCAAAGCTCAAAAAATAATTCAGCAACAGTGAAGGGAATACAGATTTCCAGAATAACTTTTATAAGAAGGTAGATAAGGTGAAGCAAATAAATTTTTCTAGGCATTCCTTCAGTACTTTTTAATCCTTACATGAAATGGAAAAGCAAAACAAAAATCCTCTTTACCTCTTCTCTCTGCACATAATGTTCTCTGGTAAATTCTATACTAGGTATAAGAAGCCAGTTATTGAAAATGCATCTTCTGATAATTAAAACTGTATAATAACATGTTATTTTAATATAAAACCCAAGATGAATTTTCAGTGAAAATAGTTAACATTATTTTCTATGTTATCGACTTCATCATCTTTCTCTAGTTCTTCATTATTATTTTTATCACTATCATTACTATGGCTGCAAATCACAGAAATGACAGATTGCTAAATGCCAGCAAACATCGAACAAAGGTTAAGCAAAGTTAATTTATGCAAGAAAACTCCAGCTAGAAAACAGGAAGACCTTTATCTATTTAATAAATACATTATCTTTACAGGTCATTTTTACCTGCTGAGAATTTCCAGGCATCCAAATAATTGTTATTCTCAACTATCTCTTCTGTCGTGGCCAAGCTAAAATACAAAGGAAGAGCTGCTTAAAGATCAGTGAGCACTTCTCAGCTGCCCCAGCAAAGTGCAATGAGTGAGTCTGAAGAGTTTCCTAGAGGCCCTGAAAGGACACAGCAGCATCATTTAGAGGGAAACAGCCCTGGATTAATGTTCTGGCTTTGTGATCATGTCCAAGCTACTTATTTGCCTTCAGTTCCTTTTTTGTAAATGTCTACCTCACATTTGTGTGTGTGTGTGTATGCATGTGTGAAAATCAAAGGAGATGAAATTTGCAAAATGTTCATTAAATATAAAAAGCTTATTCCAGTTAAAGCTGTCATGATAGGTAAAAATGTGCCTATATTTTGAATTCTGGTTCTCAAATGAGAATAATAATTCACACTATTATTAGCTCAGAGTTGTTGTGAGGGAGCTACCACATATAAAACAGATGGGACCATTCTCGACGCAATTTAGTGTTTTTTGTTACTGCTATCTCTTGTTAATGGACATATTTAATATAGATTTCAAGAAGACAGACAAATGAAATTAAAGTTTAAAAATAAAATTAAAAGGAAAATGTCCACATATTGTTTATAATTTGTGATTTTTAAGTACTATGTACAGTGATGCATTCATTTCAATTACAGAAATATTAACTGAAAGAATAAATTTTGAACATTTAAAGTTGTATGTCCCTTGGAGAGTCTCATACAAGCAAAAAATGAAAAGTTTTAGAGAGTCTGGTTTTCACTGGAAAGAATGGTTTTAACTAGAGAGTTTTTTTGCATTATCTGATAGAGTTTAACTTTTAGTAATCAGTCCCTGTAGTATTGGCTAAATGAAAAATGAATATTTAGGGATATTCTTTATTAAGTACAAAAGATTATATTTTATGATACGCATAAAACATGAAAATTCATATGCCCTTTAAAATGGGATGAAACAAAGTAGGTTTTACCTTACATTAGGTAACCTAGACAAGTGTTTCCCAGAAATTAACAGGTCCAATACAGATACAGTCAATTACAATAAAAAGCCATCACTGGACAAATTTGATAAATACTGGATTAATCAAAACTCTAAAATGAAACATCTAATGTAACATTTCCACGAATACTGAGTTAATATATAACAATTTCTCAGGATGGTGATAGTGTTTGATAATATTTTTTGACTAGTGAATCTCTTTCTCTTGGAGATATTGTCAGACTATATCTTGGGAAACACTTTCTTTTTGTCTTCATTCATTGAAAGGAAACTAAGTTCACATAAATCTCAGAATGGCATGTGAGTTTAGAATTTTCCATCACGTTCTCCTTTTGTTTGATCAGTTCTGTTGGGGACTGTCTTGTTAAGCTTGTTTTTCAAGCCATTTCCGGTGACAAGGGATTGTCGCTCCCAGCTTCACCCTTCTTTCCTTCTCCTAGTATAAAAGTGCAGTTTCCTATAGGGTAGGCCCAAAAGAGTGCTTGGGTCTGCCTCTAAGAATGTGTGATTTTGTTTTTTGGGGTTTTTTCAGTTTTTTTGAGACAGGGTTTTGTTTTGTAGTTCAGGCTGAACTTGAACTCACTGTGTAGGCCAGGCCAGCCTCAAACTCATGACAATCCTCCTGCCTCAGCCTCCTGAGTGCTGGTTTACAGATATGTACCATCATGCTTGCCAAGAATGTGTGACCTTAAGGATGGACAGCTAGATCAAATTGTTATCTGTGATTTGAAGGATATACACAACACTCCAAACAAAAGCTGATATCCAAAAGAATGATCTTGGATCTTTAAAATACTATTGCAGGGCTGGGGATTTAGCCCAGCTGCCTAAGTGCCTGCCTGGCAAGTATGAGGTTGTGAGTTCAATCCCCAGTGCCATCAAAAATAAAATAAAATAAAATAAAATACTATTTCATAGGGAGAAATAGAAGCATCAACAGAATGGTGAACTCTGCTATTATGAATTTTTTCCATTATCTTATAGGAAGGAAACAATAGAAAAAGAAATCTCAATTTCAAATCCTGTCTTTCTATATTTTTTTTGTCTTATTTTTGTCTTCCAATCTTGATGCTTTTGACATTTTGGGCCATATAATACCTCTTTGCGCAGTGCTTCTCTGTACAGTGTGGGATGTTCAGTAGCGCCACTAGTCTATACCCACCAGATGCTAGCGATACTTCATCCACCACTTGTAATCACCAAAAATGCCCAGACACTGCCCAATGACTCCTGGGCTGCGGGCAAAATAATTCCCAGTTAAGGATTGTTGGTTTATACCTTTCCCATGATTTTCCTCTCTTTGAGATTAAAAGATGAGCGTAGAAAATGGAAAAGCATTATACTATATTCTCTATACACTAATAGGATTGCAAAATAAAACTGGAAGTAATTCAGGAAGAATATAGATGCTGTGCTTTTTATATCTTTTTGTAAGTCTCATTATATTCTAAGTCTCTATCATCTTTCTACCCCAACTGACTACTACGTCTATTGTAAAGAATATTAGCATGACTTTCACTTTTTGTGTTAAAATGTTTTAAAAGAAACCTATTAAAACGGTGCTTTAAAATTTCTCTTGTATGGTGTTATTTTTCTAGAATTAAAAATATCAATCAATTAAATAAAATAAGACTTGCTAAATGTGTTTTTTAAAACTATAAGCCAACTGAGATTCCATATGATGCTTTATTATTTATATTTTTATAAACTTTTATTTATTCATTTATTTTGAAAAGAATACAACCAAACAAATAAAACCAAATAAAACAGAGTAGAGTCAATCACAACAAAACAATGAACATGGTACATAATTTCTAAACAGGGTAAAAGGCAATCAATAACAGCTACCATAATGCCTCTTCAATATGACTGCCCATCAAGATAAATAAAAACAAACAAAATAGAACAAAATAAAACTAATAAAAAAACAAAACAAAACAAACAAAGCAAAACAATGTAAGCAATACAGAACTTCAAGATACCAGTGAAACAGCAGTGGCTACCATA
>RJWT010054709.1:0-10250 GCA_004365215.1 Cuniculus paca
GACCCCCAGGGCATCACTGTCACTGTCCCTTAGTGACACATAGCGCAGAGAAGGGGGAGTCTACACCGTGCCACCCTGATGTGCTCTCTTCCCTGTCTCCTTCTCGCCACCCAGTGGGGGCAGAAGGGTGAGCTTTCATGCTTCCTGTTGTGCCCACCTCACTCCCTGAACAGCCTCTGTCCACCTGCTGGGCGGTCCACTCTCTCAGCCTGGGTTGTACCTCCCATCGTTCTTTCCAAAGTGTAAAATTAATTTTTAAATTTTAATATAGTTGTAGATTCACGTGTCATTGTAAAAAGCAAAACAGACACCCTGTAGTGTATCACTTATCAATTTGCCTCCAATGAGGAGATCCTGGAAAACTTTCAGACAATATTGACATTGATATGGTCAAAAGAGATATTTCTACCATACAGGCATTCTTCATCGTCTTAACCTGGCTTCTGTTGCTATAAGAATACCTATGACAGCGCGATTTAATGAGAATGCAAGTTTGCTCAGCCCACCATTCTGGAGTCTGGGATGTCCTGGAGCATCATGGGGCCATCTGTCTGGTGTCCGATGAGAGATTCTGGTGGCTTCATAACAGGCCAGGACCTCACCTGAGGAGAGAGCATGAGTGACAGCTTGACTCGCTCTTCCTCTTCTTCTAAAGTCGTCAGTGCCACCATGGTGATGCCACCCATGTGACCTAGTCTCATCTTGATACCTCCCAACACCCACCTCCAGATACCACCTGTGTATGATTTTGGCAGAAAATTTCCACCATATGAAATTTTCGGGGACAAACATTCAAACTGTAGTGTATATTGTCCTTGAACAGCCACATTCATCTCCTCTCCTGCCCTCTGTGATCCATAGCAAATATTAATCTCTTCTCCATTTCCTTGTCTCTTAAGAAAACTGCCATAAGAACACAGCTTTTTGTGTGAGCAAAAGTCCTCATCACTGTGGGGTAAACACAGGTACCCTTTGTGCAAGGGGTGCTAATCTTTCCTCTGGAAAGTGGACATCTTAGCCAACAAGACTCAGTTTCAGTACTCAGGAAAACAGTGATGTCCTAATAATTCAGAGGATCACCTTGAAAGACACTTAGTAAGGCTAATTACTATATATATTTATTTGCCCACATTAGAAAACATGAAGGCAATTTTTTAGTTGCATACAACAAAAATACCATGTCAGCATAATTACAGAAAAAAAAATCATTGTGCATTTAATGCTGTTTTCCAAGACCACAGAGGCAGGAATGGGTTCTGAGTTCCTACAGAAGGCGAGGTGGGTAAGAAAAGTTTATTCTTCACTGACTGAAGGAAGTTACTCACTGCATTTCTGGACTGGTACTCAGGATTGAGAGACAGGAGATGAGCTAGGAGCTTTATCCATCAGAGTTATGATTGTTAGTGAATATCCATCATCTGTCCATCTATCCATCTGTCCATGCATCCATCTATCCATCTATCCAGTTAGTATCTGTCATCTATCTGTCCATCTGTCCATTTGTCCATCTATCTATCAGTCTATCAGATATCTATCTGTCTGTCTGTCTGTCTATCATGTATCTCTGTATTTTTCCAGGTCAAAGGACTGAAGGGACAGAGGGGAAGATAAAGCTTCTGTCACCAAGTGCCTACTAGTTGCTAAGTCAAGGAATATGGTGAGCAGGGAAGTCTGCCCAGTTGTCAAAAGGTTTCATCTGTGGAAACACCTTCCGGGGGGGTGGGGGAGGAAGTGGATCTCTCCACTTCCATCTCTCATGACCAAAACCCCCTTTTTAAAATAGAGATCTAATCTCTCTTACAACTCTGGATTCTAGAGTACATCACACTTAAGAGAACTGGTCTGTCTTGATTACTTTTCTCTCATTGCTGAGACAAAATACCTGACACCCAAAATTAAGGAAGGAGAGGTTTATTTAACTCAGTTTGTGGAGGCTTCTGTCCATAATCGGCTGGCTCCAAGGCAAGGCGGCATGGCAGAGGGGCAACAGTGCATGGTGGTAGAAGACATCAAAACAGCAAGAGCAAAAATGAGGGAGAGAAAACCTCTTTGCCTGCCTTATATTGTATGTAGGCTCCCCACCCTAGTGTGGGTGTGGCACTCACACCATCTCCATGCCCTCCTTTTGTACAGGCTGAGGATTTTAGGAAGTGAGGACCCTGGCTCCTTGCTGGGTTGCTTGGTTAAACTTCTCAAGTTGATACAACCTGTCAACCATTACAACAGCTAACATCCTGGATTGTAAACAGCTGTCCTAGGGCATGTCTCCACACCCCCTCCCAGGTAGAACTGCTGAGTTACTCTAAGTTTCTAAGCTTGTCAAGTTGACACAATGTATCAACCATTACAGGGTCCTTGCTCTTTAGGAACACTTCTTCCCTGTTACTTTGTAGCAAAGAGTGCTGGGAGAGATACAACCCTCCTGTCTCCTCCTAGCTGCCAGCTTGGATTCTAGCTGGTACAAAAGTTACTTTATAAGTTCATGACTGACTTCTCAAAGAAAACCTGAAGAGGCATTGAAGGTAAAATGAGGTCACAAGTGTGGAAAATGTCCTTATAAGAAAGTGAGAGGAGAGCTCAGGCACACACAGAGGGGTGACTGAGGGAGGATGCAGGGAGATGGTAGCTTGCAGGGGATGAGGGGAATGTGGGGCTGGAAGGGAAGATCAGAGAGGCAGGAGGAGAGCAAGAGGTGAGCAGTGCTGTCAAAAGCAAGGTAAAGGTGTTTGAGGAGTGCGTCTCGAATGCCAGCTGCTACCCAGAAGGGACAGGGGACGAGGGAGAACAGCTCCAGGTAGTGGCTCCGTGGAGAAAACAAGCTGCCTGTGCCTTTGCACCCTCAAAAAGCAAGTTTTGCCTTTTTTATTAACTTGATCCTCTAGCTGGCATTTCTAATGCAAACGTGGTCTTACTTTCACAAAGACATGCAAGGCATCAATGTCACCAAGGTGTCCAGGGACAGCACTGGTGTGTCCTGAGTGCCTGCATGTGGGCGCTTGGCTTCCTTGAGCGCTCACAGGTGCAGCGTGCTGCGTGGGGGGGGGGGCAACGGTCAGCATTTCAGCGTGACGACACAAAGGCAACTCCAGCTTTCACCTCAGTACCTAGGACATTTAGTTCATGTTGGAAATCAATAAATGCATTCCTGACTAGCAGCCGCACATGTTTCCGTTTGAGGATGCAGACCCGTGGTCTTGCACAGCCAGTTTCCCCTCCTTGAAAGAGAGTTCCTGAAATGCAGGAAGAGTGCTGGAAGGCTGTGGCTCTCCTTTTGAGCAGAGCGGCTCCGTCCCTGTGTGACCCTGCGCTAAAGAGTCCCCTGCGGCTGGTGAGTCAGGAGCAGGTGCTATCAGGTGCGTTAACGTCCCCTGGTCACCCAACAGGAAGGCCCTTAGCCCAGCCCGCCTGAACCACAGCTCGTGTCGTATTTGCAGCAAGCTGTGCCTTCGTTAGCAGAATGTATCCCTCTGCGTGCAAACAGCCTTTGATCAGCTTCACAGGAAACAGAAAGCAGCGTGTGCTCACTTGGCTTAGCTGTTACCACAGGGACGGATGTCTCTGCACAGGCTGGTTTAGAAGGACCCAGAACACAGCTTGCCATCAAAGCCCCTTTCCAACCTGGGCTCCGCAGAGAGGTAGCTTGTTCTTCTTGGCCTCGTCTTGGGCCCCTGGGCTGAGCCCCACGCCAGCCACAGGTTCACATTAAGCAGCGTCTTCTTTTGTGGGGTGGCTTCCATGTCATTGCCAACTGGGTTCAAGGGCAGCTAGGGACACTGGGGGGAAACTGCACAGACCCCAGTCCCGATGCCCATGGATGCTGGGGCAGAATTTCTCAGCTACTGAAAGGAACAGCATTTCCCCCTCTCTGCCTCTGTGGATTCTGCAGCTTGCAAGAGTTTGAACCGCTCATGCTTTCCTTCCTTTGGTTTTTTGGAAACAAGGTCTCTCTGTGTAGTTCCTGTTGGCCTTGAACTCACTGTGGGTCTGAGGCTTGCTACCCGCTGAGCGCTGCGACTGTTAAGTCTACCACGCCTAGCTCCTCTGCACCGGCTTGAATGGTGGATCCATCCCAGGGCATCTCACATAGGATCTGAAGATTGGGAAAAACAAGGCCAGGGCTGTGGGTCATCAGAGGGGCTGGGCTTCTCTGGCTCAGTGATTTGCTGTGTTTTTGGGACATGTTCTCCAGTCCACATTTTTGTCCTGGATATGCTCAGACCATAGTGCATAATGGGAGTCACGGATCACGAGACTTGCATTTGCTACTTTTTTGGGGGGTGGTGGTGGTGGTTCATAGTAGGGATTGAACCCAGGGCCTTTGCACTGAGTTATATTTTAAAAATTTTATTTTAAGACAGAGTCTCAATAAGTGGCCCAGGCTGGGATTGAACTTGTGTTCCTCTTGCCTCAGCCTCCCAGAGTGCTGGGACAATAGGCATACTCTGCCATGCCTAGGCTATTTCCCTAATTTTAGATGCAAAGAAAGAGAACAGGAGAGATCCAAAGTGGCTAGTTGAGGGCTACACCGCCCACAAGCAGTGGAGCTGTGCCTGGAGCTCAGGCAGGCCACCTGCAGAAGCCGGACTTCTAACCACCACAATGCATCACCACCCCTAACATAACCTCCGAGAGACTCTCAGACTCCTGTCTTCATTGCAGAATACACTGCATCCCTGGATGAGACCCTGCTACTCACGATCAGGCCTGGACACCTTGGCCAGCTGTCCAGGATATGGAACAGGCCCTCCCACCTGGCCCCTCCCTTAGCCTTTGCCCCGGGAATGTGTGGCATATGATTCAGTTTGCAAACAAAAGCGTCTGACAAAGTTTTGCTTCCGTTCACAAACTACACATCAGGTGATAAACATGACCATGGCGGTCAACCCACTCAAACGCAAACACAGCCATCTTTCCCCAAATTGTAAAACAAATTAAGTTCCTAATCTGAGGCACCACTGTACTCTCCTGAAAAATGATGTAAGATGACAAGAGGTGAATGGGTTGGGTCGACAACTGCTTCTACTGTTTTTTTTAATGTTATGCAAAAATTTCACCTGCGAATATTGCACAAAGAGCTGTAATTTTAAGATCATGTAAAAAAAAAACAACAGAAAAAAGTAACCACAGAAAACAAACAAAAGCTACATCTGCAAACACTGAACTGTCCATGTAAATGAGGAGTTAGGAAATGACTTACTTTTGGTCTGGTACCTATTTTCCTATGCAGTTTTTTGAGAGAGATAGTCTAATGCTCTCCGCAGAGAAATTCTTGTCTAATTTTGTGGTCTAAAGATGAGGGGGAATTCATGTGCATTTTTCTCAGAAGATACTTGACTTTCTGCCTTTACCTTTCAGGACATCTCGACTTCTGAATGTAGTTATTCAGTCCTGCTGACTTTAGGAGGCTGAGTGTGTGTGTGTGTGTGTGTGTGTGTGTGTGGTTTGCAGAGTGATGGAAACAGGGAGGTGATCTTTTGCAAAAGGAGAAGAGAGGAGGGGAAAAGGAAGTAAAAAGAAGGAAGACGTGTGTGCAGGTGCCGTCTCCCCAAAGGCAATGCAATCATTATGAACCGCAAACATGGGCTCACAACGTGTTTAATGTTTTTAATTTTAAAGAGAAAGAAACCCCCAGAAAAATCAAGAAGCAAACAAACCAAAAAAAAAAAAAAAGAAAAAGAAAAACCACCTCCAACAAAAGCAAAACAGCAACCACAACCACAAAAAACAATAGCGACATAGGTTTTCAAAACAAGATGACAGGAAGTTAACAATGGTTGCTGTATTGCACATGGCATCTTCAAAATAGTTGCTGAGGTTACCAGACACAGGAACAAAACAAAACAGTACAATGAAACAAAACAATAGATTTCAAAAACAAGACAGAAGGAAATCCCCCACAGTGGCTATAATGCATATCGTTGTCCTCCAAATAGATGCTCAGACCACCAGCTTCAGGCCTATAAAGTCAACCAAACAGTACAAGCATTAAGTTCTTCTACTTTACTTCAGTTGCTATCATCTCAGCCCAAGATCCTCGGAATCAGCCAGCTGATCAGCGCTGGCTGGCTCATGGGAAGGTATGGTTTGGCTTCTTGATTCTCTTCCCTTTCCCCATGGCTGCTGCTGGCTCCAAGTGTTTTTCTACAAAAAGTGCAAAGACAGGATTCTCTGTGGGGCTCCTCTTTGTCCTGCGTGGCTTTGACCTTGCTCCTTCCCAGGGCTGACTGGGCCTCCTGTTGCTCTCTTATGTTCAAGTTCTGCCCAGCCACACACTCAGTCCTGTGTCGTGGGCTTTGCACCCACTGCCCACAGCGTTTACAAGGAAACAAGTGTGTCTCACTCTTCCGGCAGGAAGATCAAGGCACTCCTAGACCGGGCACAGGTCACAATGCTTCGTTTACAGTTTCAAAATCCAAACATGCTCTGAAAATGGAAATTCTCCTGATAATGTGCACCTAATCTGATCGTGGTTGACAGCAGAGCCTGAGGCTGACTTCAGCTCCTCACAATCTTTATTCCTTCTGCTTGGTGCAGTATTCATGTATTTTGCTGCATAAATAAGAATGCATTTGATTGCAGGCTGAGGCTCTAAACCCCTCTGGGCCTGTTACCAATTTTACATGTGTCATCTTACTTTTTTGTAAAATCTAAAAATATTCTGGATCTCATAATACCTCTGGCTGTACACATTCTGCAAAAGGGATGGAGGACCCCTGACTTTATTTAATTCTTGCTAACAGTCCTGTGAAAATAATTATATATCCACATATAGATGAGAAAACACACATCAGAAAGATTGGTTCATTTGTCCAGAGTCACAAAACCACTGTGAGAATGACTAAGGATTAAAGGTGTACTTTTCAGATTCCAAAGTACATGTTTTCCACCATTCCAGATGGTCTTCGTAGCTTCATTGCAGAAGTAAGTCTTGGGTCTGAGTGTAGGTGATCCTCAGCTTTTATAGGGGTCACGGTGTCCCAGTAAACCCATTGAAAGTTGGAAACGTCTTAAGTTGAAAATGCATTTAGTATACCTGAACTACCTGACAGCACGGCTTAATCTAGCTTTTATTAAACATGCTCAGAATCCTTACATTGATCAGCAGTTGGGCAAATCATCTAAAACCAAGCCTGTTCTAAGGTAGTGTTGTCCATCTTTCATGGCTAAGACAAATGTGCAGGATCACTGCCAAGGCCCAGCGTTGAGAGAGAATATTATACCACACATAGCTCACCCAGGAAAAGAAAGATAAAGTTCAAACAGCAAAGTTTACTTTCTATTTAATGTGTTTTAATTTGGCACCCTCATAACATTGAAAAGCTAAGTAGAACCACATGAGTCAGGTCTGTCCGTTGCAGAGGTAACCCTGCACCAGGAACGCTCGCAAGATCCAGAACAGGCTCTTGCACCTTTCTACTCAAAGTGTGGTCTCGGTGGGGAGGGAGCATGGAGAGCCTCTTAAAAGTGCTGAGTTTCGGGGCACAACCAGAACCTGCTGCATTTTACCAAGACATCTTCTCGTCAGGGGTTCGACCACACAGTCAAGTATGAGGAGCCCTGGTTAGATGTTTGGAGCAGGAAGAGATCTCGTATCACTCTGAAATGAATCTCAGGATTCTACAACGGTCGTCTTTTGCTAACATCATGGTATAAGGTGATGCTTTTTCTAAGAAGCAAATAAACAGGAATCAGCATGTAATGTCTCCGCCCAACAGTGGTTGCCAAAGAGGGAAATGCACTCATGAAGACAAATGAGCTAATTGCACATTTGCTGAGGGAGAGAGAGAGGGGCAAGGAGGGAGGGAGGAGCAGAAGAGGGAAAGACTGGGTAGTTGACTTCTCACGCTCGTACTGTTTTCCTGTTCATCAAATCCACCCTGTATCTGCACATTTGCCCGTGGAACAGATTTAGATGATTTGCCTACCGAATACATAATCTATCAAACCAATCAACATCGTAATTACTCGTTCATCAATGTTGGGCTCGAGAGCTGGGTTTCCCAGATTTGCGCTGTTGGCTTTGTAGGCTGGATAAGCCTTTGCTGTGGGGCTGTTCTGTGGGGTGTGGGGTATCTAACCACTTCTGTGGCTTTCATCTTCCAGATGCATGTAGTAACCTACCTGTCCCCAGTCGTGGAAATAAAAAATGTCTCCAGTCATTGTTAGATGTTCTTGGGGGAAAAGGAGATCTCATGCTCAGTTAAAAAGCACTGCCTTAGCAGGGAGTTTAGCTCAGTGGCATAAGTGCTTGCTGGCAAGCGCAAGGTCGTAAGTTCAATCCCTGGTACAAAAAAAAAAAAAGTACTGCCCTAAAACTCTTTTAAAAATTTTTTTTTTGTTTTGGGACAGAACCTCACTATGTAATTTAGGCTGGCCTTGAACTTGTTACATAGCGCAGACCGGCCTTAAACGAACTGCAATCATCCTGCTTCAGCCTCCTGAGTGGTGAGTGTTGGATTTCAGGTGTACAGTACCACACCCTGTTTGAATTTATTCTTTGTTATCTTGTATTTCACCAAGCACATGTTGTGACTTCCCAGCTGGGCATGGTGGTGCGCACCTGTAACCCCAGGACTATGTTGGAGGCTGAGGCGAGAGGATCACAAGTTTGAGCTCAGACTGGGCCACTTAGTGGCTCAGTGAGAGCCGGTGTCAAAATTAAAAAAGGGCTGGGATTGTAGCTTGACACCAAGGCCCTGGGTTGAATCTCTAGTTCTGAAAAAGCAAATTAAAAATGTAAATAAGTTAAAATAAAAAGAAAATAAAATAAAGAAAAAAGAAAAGACGTGATTTCCTGATAATTTGTTGAATAATCAACACTAAGCTGATACTAAGCAGAGAGAAGGTCTTCAAATGAATGGCAAATGGACAGTGCACATGTCTCCTATGATGACTGCATCCAGGGCAATGCCTTTGAGAAGGTGGCTTATCACAGGGCTACCAATTCTCTCAACGATTGCACTTGGGAGTTGTTTGTAGCTGGGAAATTCAACCTGTCTGCTCACACTGGAATCCATAGCTGTCTGGACAAGTCAAGCACAGTTCTTAAATGAGAACCTCTAAGTTTGTTGCGATGCATAATTGAGAGGAGTTGGGGCTGAAAGTCAGGCTCCTTGTCTTAGTTACTTTCATGTTGTTGGAACACTATACTGTCACCCACAAGTTAAATGAGGAGAGGTTTATTTTGGCTCACAGTTTGTAGAGGTTTTGGTCTGTAGCTGGTTAGTTCCAAGGCAGGGTGGTGTGGCAGAGGGGCCTAGCAGAGGAGAAACAGTCCATGGCAGGGTAGCAGGAAGCATAGAGGGGTCAAGGGAGGAGAAGGGATATACATAAACTCTTTCAGGTCATGCTCCCACTGACTTACCCCCTCCAATCAGGTTTCATCGCCCAATATTACATTAAGATATAAACTGATCAGTGGACTAATCCAGTGAAGAATATTATGCCTTCATGATCTAATCACCTCCCCAAAGCCCCACCGATGACTGTATGAGGCTTTGGGGGACATCTGGATAGAAATTATAACACTTGGAATAAAGCTCTCCCCGAAGGGCCTGCGGCAAGACCAGCCTCTCTCTATGGGATGCTAAGAGGAGGCTGGTAATGCACTCAAGGATGGGATGGAGCCTGAGATCAGGGCTCAGTCCTCTGTCAGGATTATGGGTCATAAAGATTGTGCATGGTTGGCTACTCTTAAATGTGAAGTCCCGGGGAAATGATGCTCTTCATTATCCTGCAGAGAGGACTATAAAACGAAAAGATCAAGTCTCCACAGGACTCCCAAAGCTATAATTTCTGGAGGAAAGCAGCAATATTTTCCTGCTGTTTTAAGAGTTTCTGTAGAAACCTAAGGTTCTGGTGGAGGAGGCACAAAGAGGAACGATGATAACAGGACCAAGGTGTGGGCCGCGAATTGTCGCTGTGAACCAGCCAGAGTGGATGAGAGACCCCCATGAAACATCTATGAGGAGCTGCCATTGACCTGGAGAGACCCTTCTGCTGTATTGGATAGGGTTAAGTCAAATGTAATGCTGACTTCTTTCCAAAATGGGAGTCCCACTCTCTTAGATTCCTACTCAAACCAGGATGGTTTATGATTTGCTATGATTTAGGTCTAGATGTCCCCCTAACGTCTCCTGTGTTAGGAGCTGGGGCTTTGGAAGGTGACTGGATCATGGGGCGCTGTGCTCATCAGGGATCCATCAAGGCTGAGTTCATGGCTGACTGTGCTGTATGAGGTGGCGCCTGGA
>RJWT010054710.1:0-10243 GCA_004365215.1 Cuniculus paca
ATCAATTACTAAGAAAATGCAAATGAAAACCACAAAAATGATCACTTCACATCTACTAAGGTGGCTGTACTAACATAACAAAAATAGCACAATGGAAACAGAAGCATTCTTTAGGCTCTGAAGAAACTAGAGTGTCCGTACATTGCTGGTGAACGTCTAAAACGGTGCAGCCACGTTGAAAACGAGTTTGTCCTGCCTCTAGAAATGAAATGAGATTAGTTAATTGTACAACCCAGAAATTTCACTCCTGGGTATTCATGAGAAATGACTTCTTTGGTCAGACTTAAAGAAGAAACTATAGAGGCAGAAGAGCAGAGAAAACGAGACTTTCATTTCTAGTTCTTGCAAGAACAGGATGCCAGCCTAGCAAACAGATGGACATACTCAGGGCATAAAGAACAGCTTAAACTCTAACCCACAGTTCCTTCTCCCTTTCCTCATTATCTGCATAACAGGGGTAATAGTCTATTGGTCTAGTGCCTACTCTTCCCTCTCCAATCTGTAAACATTTCATGGGTTTTAAAGGTAAATGATTAAACGACACGGGGTGACCACTTTTCTTTTTTTGATGATTCAAATTTTATTTTTATTTTATTTTAAAGAGAAAAAACAATAACAATAATACAGAGTTTCAAAACAAGATAATAGGAAATTAACGGTGATTAATATATTGTGTATTGTTATCTTCAAAGTAGTTGCACAGATTAGGAGATGCAGGCATGCAAAGTTGATCAAACAATGGAAGCACAAACTGTTCTTTTCAATGAACAGAAAGTAGTAGTATACTTATCTTAGCTGTCTTGTGTATATATTTTTTCTTTGCCCTTCCTTCTTTTCTCCTTTCCCCATCCCAGTTGTTCTTTCCTTTTGAGCAGTTTCCTTCCCTTTCACAGTATCTATTTGCATTTTGCACTTTATTTACTCTTTCAGTTTCTTATACTAGGGAGACAATATGATGTCTACACAAGTGAATCTGATTTATTTCACTTATGAGTATGGACTGTAGTTGCATTCATTTACCTATAAAAGTCTCGAGTGTAGCCTTCTTTATAACTGAGTGGTACTCTATCATAGAAATACCAGGTCTTTTTTATCCATTTCTCTATTGATGGGCATTTGGGTTGTTTCCAAGATTCAGCTATTATAAATTGTGTTTCTATAAACATGGGTGCATGTATATCACTGTGGTATGATGTTTTTAATTCTTCTGGGAAAATACCCAGAAGGTGAATACCTGGGTAGAATGGGACCTCTAATCCTAGTTTTCTGAGGAATCTCTACACTGATTTCCACAGTGGCTGCACCAGTCTACCCTCCCACCAATAGTGGGGAAGTGTTCCTTTTTCCACACAGCCCTGACAGCATTAGTTATTGGTTGATTTCTTGAGGACAGCCATTCTTTCTGGAGTGAGATGGAAATTTAGTGTTATTTTAATTTGTATTTCTTGAAATTTCTTGAATGACCAGTGATGGTGAACATTTTTTCATTTATTTATTTGCCATTTGTATTTCTTCATCTGAGAAGTGCGTGTTCATCTCAGATGCCCATCTGGGGGACCTGATGACAAACCAACAGCCAACATATTACTAAATAGACAAAAAACTGACAGCTTTCAATCTGAAATCAGGAACAAGACTAGAATGTCCACTATCAGCACTCCTATTCAATATAGTTCTGGAAACATTAGCTAAAGCAATTAGATGAGAGAGAAATAAAGAGAATAAGGATAGGAAAGGAAGAAGTTAAATTATCATTATTGGCAGATGACATGATACTCTACATAGAAGACCCCAAAAACTCCACCAAAAGACTTCTAGAATTAATAAGTAAATTCAGTTAGCATAACTGGATATAAAGTCAATACTCAAAAATCAATAGCATTCCTGTATACAAACAAACTCACTGAGAGAGAAATTAAGGAAAAAGACCCTTCACAACAGCATCTAAAAACTGAAATACTTATAAATCAATTTAACAAAGGAAGTAAAAGATCTATACACTGAAAAGTACAGTACTCTGAAAAAGGAGATCAAAGAGGATGTCAGAGAAATGGAAAGATGTCTCTTGCTCATGGATAGGAAGAGTCAATATTGTGAAAATGGCCATACTTCCAAAACTGTTATACAGATTTAATGCAGTTCCAATCAAAATACCTCTAGCATACCTCACAGAACTGGAGAAAACATTCCAGAAATTCATCTGGATCCTGAAGAGACCTAGAATAGCAAAGGCAATCCTGAACAACAAAGGCAAGGCAGGAGGCATCACAATGCCTGATCTGAAATTATACTACTAAGCTACTGTGATAAAATCAGCATGGAACTGGCAAAAAACAGACCTGAGAATCAGTGGAACAGATCAGAAGATACGGACACAACTACAAACACACTCAGCCACTTTATCTTTGACAATGGGGCCAAACCTGCCCACTGGAAGTTATCTTCTTTAATAACTGGTGCTGGAAAAACTGGCTCTGTACATGCTGAAGACTAAAACTAGACCCATGTCTATCACCATGCACTAAAGTCAAAATGGATCAAGGATCTATATATTAAAACGTACACTAAATCTACTGGAAGAGAAAGTAGGTAGAAACTTAGAAGCCATAGGGGTAGACAGAGAGTTCACATGAACAAAAACCAAACTGCAGGAGAAGTACTTCAAAGAATCAACAAATGGGATCTCATCTTATTCAAGTTTTTGCACATAAAAAGAAATCACCCACAGAGTTAAAAGAAAACCCGCAGACTGGAAATATATACACACAATGTAGTATCCATAAAATCAATACTACTCTTTTATGTGAAGGAATGATATACACACATACAAAAAATAGATGAATATTGGAAATATTTGTAAATAATGCAAATGCAAAAGCCACATATTTTGTAATTTCATTTATCTGAAATATCTAAAATAAAGCAATCCATAAATAAACGGTTTATAGGGACAGGAGTAGAGGAGGGGAATGTAGAGTTACCACTAATGAATAGGAACCCTTTTTGAAGGTAATAAAAATGGTACATAAATAGACAGTGGTGATGGATGCACCATAGAATTGTGTATTTTAAAAAGGTGAAATTTATAGCACATGAATTGTATCTTCATTATGCTGTTATTTTAAAAATATTAAGAAGACTTTTTCAAGAATATACAACTGAAAGTGAAGGTTAACCTTGGATTTAGAATAAGTTTATGTTACTCTAAATCCTGTGATTTATTATGCCATAGCCCTTCCTAGACTTCATAGTGCCACTGAGATTTTAGGTAGGAAAATGTATTCAGTGTGGATGTGTTATAATCTCCTTTCAGGCACCTTGTACTTCTGAAGATAGTGGTGACTGGTGTAGAACAGGAGATTCAGAGATGATGAAAGATGTTCAGAAAGCCTAAGTCATGCCTGGAAAGCAGAGAGATAGAGACAGAGAGAGCAAGAGAAAGAGAGAGAGAGAGGAAATGGCTTACTCAAAGGTGCACCTTCCTTTGAGCAGTTAAGAAACCTTGGAACAAAGGCCACAATTAAACTAGGTTATAAAATGTTAGCAGAGAAATCCACAAAGAGCAATGTGATGCTCTTTTTCAAGTACTGAAGGTCAAGTTTTGCCCTCAAATTGTCTGATGACAGGAGAGGAGAAAAAGGCAGATTTAGGTTGAAAGCAAGGTGACTAGGGGCAAAATACCTAGGGTGTTTCTTGGTTGCTTTCTTAAATTGGAGCTTTTTCATTAAAAAAGGAGGAACATTAGCCATTGTTGATTTTTTTCAGGCTAGGTAAGAAGTCTGACAGCTCAGACTAGAAGGAATAAAAGGGGCAGGGAACTAGTAATTACTGCTGTCTGGAGACAAAGGCTTGTATGTGTGCTCCCACACTTGTGTGTTCCCCATTCCTTGGTTTTCCTCTCATAATTTAATTTCTTTTTTTCCTGCTAACAGAGGCAGCTTTCTCCTGTGACATTGGCAAAGGGAAGTTGTAAAACAGAAGAGACATCAAAGTTCACTGTGGGATGGAAATTTACCAACTGCATAAATTTAGCATCCAAGATAATAACTAAATTATTTCTTTCAAAAAGTAATAGATATTCTTATTTTGAGGACATTGAATTTAGTTTTCCTCCTTCAAACCCAATTTTCTCCTCTAACATCCATATTCTCCCAAGAAACCAACTGACACATCCATAAATGGTTTTTAACATAAAAGTAATCCCAGTTTTAGATTTAATTCTGTGGATTTAGCTATGTCCACAATTTGGTTGTGGACCACTGACAAAAAGGTGGGCAAAGGTCAAAGGGAACCTCAGACAAATAGGTACTGTTCACATTTTAAATTCAGTTTTCTCATAGGACAGTACTTCACTCTGAAGCTGCCTCTTAGGCAAAGTTTAGTCACAGTTATTACAGGTCTGACCATTTGACTCTCATCATGTGCAAATGAAAGAGACCATAGTAGGAGACAATGTAGAAATTGTCACCTCTTGATTCTTATAAATTGAAGCTGGAATATATTTCTATCATTTATTGTGATCTTAGAGTAGTTTCTTAAGCTCCCTGAGGCTAGCTTTTCTCAAATGTCTAGTGGGAAAAAACAGTAATTCACTAACTTTTTAAGACTTTGTGAAAATGAGAGATACTATATATAAAAGCCAAAACAGAATCCAGACTCTGGAGACACTCAATACAGGAATAAGCAAGCTATAATTGAGTAATGTTTATACCTTTCTGGAGAAGCAAATAAAACCTTTTTTATGAAAATGGCCACAATGCAAAGGACAAGATAAGTTAGGGTGTTTACCATACAGTGGGAGAAACTGTAAGCGACCTAGCCCGCCCTCACTCCTGGAGCCTCTAGATCCCTATCCAAGGAGCGTCCTTACAAGAGTGAGTACTGCTCATCTTCACACGGTCTCTCCTTTTCCAACTGAGGAAGTCCAGAGTGAAATCAAGAAAGCAGCTTTCTCAGCATTATACACCTGTTCCCTGGCAAAGCCTTTAACAAAACCCAGCTTCCAAGAGCCCCAGTCCAGACCCCTATATCACCAGGCTTTCTTAATCCACTTCCCATTTGTTTTATAATTATTAGTGATAATGAAGCAATGGTTTAGAACAGAAGTATATTGTTAGAAACAGATACTTGCATTGTAGGAACATATAATAAGACATAACGAGAAAGGAGACAGAAACTAGAAAAAAAAAGTAATTAACCCACATTACCAATGAGGGAACTTTAAAGACAAAACATAACTTAATTGTTTGGAACACAAGGACACACATATCTTATGGTAACTGGAGCTCAAAAGTTGTGTTATAAATTGCATGTGAGAAGTTAGAGGACTCTAAAATGTTTTATGCAAAGACATATGTCCAAAATGGGTTCAACTGGAACAGAAAAATGTAAAAACTCAGTTGGACATTAAGAGGATATGTTTAAATAATTTAGAAAATGTACTTTCTGTTAAATGCTATATACCTCAATGATGTTCATTAGTGAGACTTTTCTATTTGTGTGAATATATTTATGAACAATTGTCTATCAACCTCATTGATAGAAAATGTCTCATCTAAGAAGATGAGACATTATCACCGAAGTGTATGCACACAGTGAAAGATCAGCTATGCTAACGGACAGATGAGGAAAAGAAAAGGACACAGGTATAAAATCTTTCACTGCTTCTTATGAACGGTGGGTTTATATGTATCTATAATCTTTCGTGATATCAAATGTCTTCTCTATTCCCTAGTAGCAAAGAATTGCCTCCTTCACTTCATTCTCAAAATTCTCCCAGCTTACACTGACCTCTATTAATTCCACTCACAGAGTATTAGAGCACCTTGTAATAGTCCTCACCTCATCTTTCCTGTACTATACTCCAATCGTAGATTGCTTATTAATAGCCCACGGTGTACATCATGGTTTTGGTTACTTTTCCTTCGTTGCTGAGACAAACACCTGACACCAAAGTGAAGCAAGGAAAGGTTTATTTAGCTTACAGTTTCTGGAGATTTCAGTCCATAATCAGCTGGCTCCAAGGCAAGGTGGCACGGCACAGGGACAGCACTTCAAGGCAACAGCCAGAGCAAAAGAGCAAACAAGCCTCTTCTCTACCCTCATATTATACCCAGGCCACCCCCCTCTTCCCAGGGTGGGTGTAGCTCTCACAAAACATCCTTGTCCTCCTTTGCAGGATGAGGATATTTACAAAGTAAGAACTCTGGTTCCCTGCTGAGTCTCTCAGTTAAACCTCTAAACTGCTCAAGTTGACACAATGTATTAACCATAACAATCATACATACCCAATTAAATGAAAACTTATTCCAATACAGATTTAATATTATATAAACTAGAAAACAACACTCAGTAAAAGGATTGAGTCAATGAACCCATATACATCTGAACAAACAGTACGTGAATCAGTTTAGGA
The DNA here is from genome assembly GCA_004365215.1 of Cuniculus paca. Taxonomy (NCBI): domain Eukaryota; kingdom Metazoa; phylum Chordata; class Mammalia; order Rodentia; family Cuniculidae; genus Cuniculus; species Cuniculus paca. The sequence continues at coordinate 6,416 of RJWT010054710.1, forward strand.
GCAGGGCTTAAAACACTGGGTGAAATGAAACCTAGTCTAATGAATGCTTCAAAAATATTTCCATATGGATCGTAGTAACTTTAGACCTTTCAATCATAAGACACTGGCTTGTTGTATGAGGATTCTGCTTTGTGTAATGAAAAAATCAAACAAAAGAACAGGACATGAGAATAAGCAATGAAATCCTGACCAATCAGCCACTGACCTAGTTTAGAGCAGATCATGTCACATCCAATGAGTAAGAAGGCTGTATTAGGATCAGTGAGGTCCCTTTCAGTTTTAGTTTCATAAATCAAACAATATTTAATTTATGAAGCGATAGGAACAAAGGGAAATTACCATTTTTTAGCCAGATAGAAAATGTTTAGTTTGTTGGTTTTACTCAAAGTCTGACCACTTGCAAACCAGAGGCACCTGTGGAATTTCCAGATCTATACATGGATACACTGGTTGAAGCTCACAATATGCTAATCCTGCAAGTATTCCACATTTTACAACTTATAAAGACTGTAGACCAAGCTTAATAATTTTCCTACGCTTAGCACTTTTCTTATATGTAGAGATCAGCATAGGAAGGGCTTCAATAAGTATCTTTGTAATAATATAACACACAAAGGGACGCAATATCTTTCAGCACATAAAAGCATAGAGGAGATTTGATTTAACAAGCAAGATGTTCCAGGAAACTTCAGAAAAGGCACAGTGTGGGGGTTGGGGGTGGACGGGAAGGGCAGGGAGCTGTCATCAAGAGATTAAAATTCATTCTAAAGAGTCAACAATTAAAATTATATTGACACATAAATCAATAGAAACTGCCATGAGTCAGAATTTCCAAACTGTATTAGTAAAATTAATGTAATTATCTTGTGAAGATGTTTGGATAAATTAGATTAATTTAATAATTTTAATTTAAAACCAACTGCAATGTCTTCTTCATGTTTTTACCACTTAGTAAAAACCAGGTAAGTACAATATCGACTTTTTACTGGAGTAATTTTCTCATAATTAAAATTTTTGAAATGTTCTAAAAACACATTATAAAAAGAGTATAACATGTAGACTTACATCTTAAACATCAGAAAGTTTAGTATATGACAAAGTATCAATTCCTAACAAGTGGACTTCATTTATGTACTCTTAAATGATACTGAGAAAAATGAGACCTTCTGAACAAAAGACCAAAGTAGAATTTATATTTCATATCATACACCAAGAAAAACTCCAAATGGATAAAAGGTCACAACGTATGTGGTATATGTGAAGTAATCTGCATTACTTGAAGAAAAATTGATGTATAGTTTAAAACCAGACAGTGGGTAAATATTTGTAATAATGAGTCAAAATGTGGAATCCATATGTAAAAGCTTCTTAAGTTTTAACAAATTTTTAAATAATCTTGTTAAAATAATGATTTTTAAAAAGCAAAAGAAATACAACTTTGGCAGTACAGAACATTTTCAATTTGTATCATAGACAAAAAGATAGACTTCCTAATATATAAAGTGCAACACAAAAACAAAATTAAAATAACAGCCCAACAAGCAAAAAATGGACAAAATTCATGAACACAGAGAGTAAAATAAAGGAATGACCCTATGTAAAACAAATGTCTAATCTTCGTCTTAATAAGAGCAGGGGGAAGCTGAAGGTTATTCTGCACTGAACAAGGGAAGCTTATTTGGTAACAATCTGTATTCATAACATTTTGCTCCAGTGTTTGTATAGTGGAAAAATGACACAACCCAAAACAGTGAGCCAAAGACCTTGGTATCAATGTTTGTCAAATCACGGGGTCAGTTTTTCCAAAACAGCTGTGAATCCCTTTATATATGTGCATGCATGTGTATATGATTGGGAGTATAAACTATAGAAATTCATGGCCTAAAAAATAATAATGAACTTTATATAGAAGAAATATCATACTTTCAAAACTTTTATTAGCTGTTTACTTTCTATTGTTCATGTTTCTTTTTTAATGAATAAAAATGAATGAGTGAGTAAAGGAGACTAATACATGGGAAAAAAATAAAACAGACAAGCAGACCTGGATTTGTGATTCAGCTCTACCAACTAAAGGGTAAACTTGAAAAAATTATAGTTCTCTCAATTCTCATTTTTTAAGTTGACATTTTTTAAGTCCTGCTTGTAACTATTATTGCTATGAAGTTTATTATTCTTATGAAGCATAGTGGATAAAATGCATTTAAACGGTTTAGCTTAGTGCTTGACACTGACGCTAATGCTAACGATCACCATCTTAATCTGCATCAGCACTTTTAGTATTCAGTCACAATTGTCAATTGAGCAAAAGAATATTTCTGTGAACCACAGGAGGAACTAGCTCAGCTTCCATGTCTTGCATGCAGGACAGCTGTCAAAGAGGTTCACGCTGGCCTGGCAGAGTGAATCAGTCACGTTCTCATCGCTGCGACAAAATAACTGACACTTGCAACCTAAAAGAGGAGAGGTTTGTTGTTGTCGTTGTTTTGTTTTATTTTGATTTTTTGGCTCAGGGTTTCAGAGAGTGCAGTACCAGCTGTTTGGCTCTAAGGCAGAAGTGGGATGGCAGAAGAACATGGCAGAGAAAAGCTACTCAACCTACGGCAGTCACGAAATGAAGAAAAAAGAAAGGAGCTGGAGACAGGAACATAACTCTTCCAGGCCACAGCTGCAGTCACATACATCTTCCAACCAGGTCCCACCTCCTAACAGACATTTACGTCTGAACTCATCAATGGATTAATCCACTGATATGTACAGTATCCCTGTGATTTAATCACCTGCCAAAGGCCCACCTTTAAGCACTTGAGACTTCCAGGAGACACTTTGGTCTAAACCATGCCATTCCACGACTGGCCCTTAAAGGCCATGTCCATTCCAGTATGTAAGTTGCAACGGTGCTCATCTCTCACAGTTACCAGTCTTAAGAGTTCCACCATGACTCAAAAGTCTAAGCCCAAAGTTTCCTCTGAGATGCAAGGCAGACTTTTAGCTATGAGCCCCTGTAAAAACTGAAAAGGAAGTTAAATACTTCCAGTAGATAATGACACAGGGTAAGCATTCCCATTCCCAAAAGCAGGAATGGGGGACACAAAGGACCTGGAGGAAAGCAAACTGAAACCCTGAAGGGCAACCATTAGATTCTGCAGGTCTGTATTCAGCATGAGCATCTGGTGCTAATTCCAAAGGGCTCAGGCAGCCCAACCCTATGGCATTATCAGTTGTCAACCACATGGGCCCTCTCTAGGGCTGGCTCTACTCATTGCCTGCAGCTTTTCTCAGCAGATGCCCCACGTTCCTGGCATCTACAATTTCCTGAGGTGTCCACTGCCCTTCAGCTTTGCTCTCACAGCTTCATGCATCGCTCTTTCAAGGGCTTCTGACAGATTGTGACCCCATCCCACATTTAACCTCCCAGGTCCATTTTCTTGATATCTGCAAAGAAGCCTCTATGAACCGATCATGTACATTTCGCATGCCTGTAAAGCAGTCACTAAGTGGAGATACAAAGGTTTGCTACCAGCTCAAACAATAGCAGTGTTCCTTTTGGACCATGGATGCAATGGCCTCTTGCCTTGACCCACACAGCCATCAGGGCACTGAGAGGGGGCAATGGGAGACTAAGAAAAAATAGACACCATCAAAGGAAAACTGGGACTGGGTGGGACTTGACCTCTCTGATGGAGAGGCAGCCACATCCCAGCATGGTTTGCATCTTTATTTATACACAGTAAAAAGGGAGGAAGTGTGTGACTGAGTCAAAAGTGCAAGGTCTCAGTTTTTTGCTGAGAACACAGAAACTGAAGCATTCTGAGAGCTCTCTGTGCT
>RJWT010054711.1:0-10244 GCA_004365215.1 Cuniculus paca
TAGTTTCTTTAGCCAAATGATTTTAGTCAAATAGCAATTTCATCATTCAACATATCATACTATGTGAGTCACTTGATGGCCCCTAAAATCTTTTTTTTTTTTTTTTTTTTTTTTTTTCGGCACCATGGATTGAACTCACAACCTTGCACTTGCCAGGCAGGTGCTTAGGCCGCTGAGCTAGATCCCCGGCCCTGACCCCTAAAATCTTCCTGGTCTGTCTGGAAAATCTTCCTGGATTTTATGCCAATAAAGAATATGTATTAATAAGGACAAAATAGTGATAACATTTGCAATGCTGAGATTTTGTAATCAGGCTATTCACAGAAGAGGTCAATAAAGGCCGGGGATTTAGCTCAGCAGCCTAAGCACTTGCCTGGCAAGTGTGAGGCCCTGAGTTCGATCCCTGGTGGCATTAAAAAAAAAAAATAAGAGGTCAATAAAGCAGAAGGTCAAAATCATTTAAAGTCCGACTTAGTCATCTTTCTACCTGTATAATATAAAGGCAAAGTAGTTTTATTTAATGTAAAACATTTTCATAAATCAAATAATTATTTCATTTCAATACAATAATTTGGAAGAATTATACCTAAAGTGATTTCATTAGCCAAATTGCTTACATGCAATATATTTTAAGATTAAAAGATAAGGTACTTTTATACCACCATAAGAGTACCTTAGCGATAATGTGTTTTCTGTGGCTTTTATTTTACTTTTCTTCCAAATACATGAATGGGAAATGAAAAACTGACAAAAATGTGTAAACTTGTGTCTGAGTTCAAAAAAGTTACACAAAAGCCCTTAATCTCTTCTCTTTTCAAAAGAGGTTTTTTCATTTCAGTCATAATTAACAAAATATGATTAACGAAGTTATCACAGCAGGAGATGAAAATGCATCGTCTCATTCTTTGATCTCTCATTCTTCAGAGCAAGAAGTACTTCGCTCATCTAAGTCTTAAACTTCTATCTACGAAATTAGTAGATGAACTCGTCTTTTATTAGGATCTTCCCTAAATGTACAGATTTATTGGTCTGCTTTACAAAAGTATAATAGTCTATTGGAAACGGCATTTAGGTTTAACACCTACATCATCAGGTGAAAGCTCTAGTCTGACTTTCCCACTTAAAAATTGTGACTTGAAGTCTCATCCTGGTCACCTTTAAATGATGGTGTGGTTCTAAGACTTGTTTTCAGTCTAATACACAAGCTAATAAAATAAACAGTTGGCTTCTCTTGAAAAAAAAAGTAAAGAAAATATGTGACTTCTATGCCAGGACATAGAAGAGCATTGTTCCATCATTTTTAAATTAATTTGCCTTATGATAGCCCATATTTTTAAACATTACATATGGTTCTCTTTCAGTGCACGTAACTATGATTCTCACATCTAATTATTTAATTTATTTTTCATGTCTTCTTTATTTTCTTCATTGGATTTTAATATCCCTATCTTTTAAATAACTGTAATAATCTTCATAATGATTAAAACTCAGTTTTCAATATCTATTGACGAAATGAATATTAACAGAAACAATCTAATTCATAATGCTATTTAACCTGATCATTTAGATTTATGCATCAATACTCTTTTCACATAACTGTTAAAATTGTATGTTCAAGCTTAATTAAAATTATTGTCAATATTATGAATACAGATAAACAGTATTTTAGCTGAATTTTTTCCATATTTATGTTGATATTTAGTGAAATTGACATCCATAACAGGTTCATATCTTTTGCTTGATTCTTATTTTAGATGGAGTTATACTTAAATTATTACACACTATATCTTGCTCTTCTCATCATTACTTTTGTTCACACTGCTCATAAAGATAAATATGAAACTGATTTTTATTCTCTTTGTTAGCATTCTGGATTATAATCATGGTTCAATTATTTTGTTTGTTTGTTTGTTTGTTTGTTTGTTTGTTTGAGACAGAGTCTCACTATGTAGTTTAGACTGGCCTTAAGCTCACTTTGTAGTCCAGGCTGGTCTCAAACTTGCAACAATTCTCCTGCCTCAGCCTCCTGAGTGCTGGGATCACAGGCGTGTGCCACCATGCCCAGCTATGGCTCAAAATTCTTGAATATGCTATTGTTGTCCAAACACCAGGTAAATACAAATATCTATGCACATCTAAAAGTCAGTTTTTAATGCAAACACTTCCCTTGTAAACAGGTACAGTGATGGCAAAATAAAACCACATGTGTGAGAAATGGAGAAGATTCTCTTGAATAAACCTGGAGGTCATGACCAGGAAAGTAATGGAAATGCTTGAAGAAAAAGATGAAGTTGATCAAAGCAAAAAACAAACATTAAACCACATAAAACTGATAAGTTTGACTAGGATAAGTAAGAGATGAGGAACTGAGAGACAGGAAGGATGCTTATAAGATGAGGAACTGACAGGCTATCCTCATCCTGATAGGACAGCAATCTTTTAAATAGTTTCTTTCAACCAGCAAACTAAACATGATGGATGCAAGAAAACAATAGCTAATTAAAAACATATAACCATGCATGGTGGCTCATCCCTGTCAGCCCAGTATTTGGGAGCCTGAGGCAGGATTGTTGCCTCAAAAAAGCAAAAACTAAATAAGTAAGTAAATAAATAAATAAATGCAGAGGCAGAGTCCTGGCATAAGTCTAATAATGTATTATTTATCTTTCATGTCTGCTGACTATAAATACTAACTTGAGTACATAAATCAGAAATCAGTATGTAAAAATTGATAAAATCAACCCCATTGATCCAGATTTTCTGACATATTATATAGAAGCTTCAAGCATGTTTCTATGGAATTTTTAAAAATGAACTACTCCAGTAGTTTACATATTCTTCTCAGAGTTACATATTCCTAGTCCAGGTTCTAGCCTGATGTTTCTGATGTTGATGTCATTCTTTTCTCTTTATTCAATCATGAAGACTTTTCCCTATCTTTTTTTTATCATGGTAATTATGGTAGTTATTCTCTCTCTCTCTCTCTCCTTTTTTAATACTGGGAATTGAACTCAAGACCTCACACTTGCCACGCAGGCACTGTGCCACCGTGCTACATCCCTAGCTCATGGTAGTTAAGTCTTTCTTATTGAGAGAACTCTCTCTCGTTCATACAGTGAACATTAAAATAATTCAGGGTATTCAGTAGTTACGTATTACTTTGCCGAAAGTAACAGGTTAATTGACTACAGAATATCAAAACTGCAATGTCTCAAGTGCATCAATTTATATATGAACAAGTGCATATACGTACATTAAGAAGGCAAACAGATGAATCCTTTTTTCTTAGCAAATGTGAGGAAGTAGCAAATGAGAGGAAGTAGTTAGTAATGCTTAAAAATATGAAAAATGTGAAATAATAGCCCATATTCTTAAAATAATGTTTTCTATACACACACATATATACATGAAATACATACATATGAAATACATATATACATATTTCTTAAATTTTTTCTAAACATATTTTTGTTATTGGAAGATCTACTAAACTTTTTAGTTAACTGACAATGCAAATGTTGACCTAAGTTAAAAGGCTAGATTTTGGAGTTTGGGGTCTAAGATTTTCTCTGTTTTACAGTCCCTAAATACTAGATACATATACTATTAGAAAAGTAATGTGAGCATATACTTATAGTAATGTTAAGGACATGTGACAACCTGAAGGATACTTTAAGGAGAAAGTTAAATTGAAAACAGGGAAAGTAAGAAAGAAGTTTTTCAAAAAATTGCTGTCCTATCAGCCATTGTATGAATTAAGGCAAATACGGATGTCCATCAGTCAGAGTGTGTGTTGAGCATTTCCTTTAAGAGTTCAGATATATTTAACTCGCAAAATTAAGACAGATTATTATTTTAAGAAGCTTATAAATTGACATCATGAAGTATAGTACTGCATAAGTTATTTTAGTCAATTTTATGTATAATTAACCCCACAACTTTAAAGTAACAAAATACATATAATGTTTAACCAGCTGCATTAAAGTAATTGATCTTGGGTTTAATTTAAACTAAAATTTGGTTCTTGTATATTTCAAAGAGAGTAGAAGGCTTTGTGTTGCACAATTATGTAATCTTTCTTTGGATTGATTTATGAATTGTTAAGAAAATTTAAATTACATATATCACAAATGTACTGTGATTATACCCATAAAATATATGAAAACATAATTTACCAAATCAGAGTCATGGAACAAATTCCAGGATAATAATACTCAATGAGCCAGTTCTTTAATTTAATAATTTTTAAAATTACTCTCATGCAACTTCAGTATTCTTTTAGACCTGTACCCATTTCTCTGTAGCAATTAATCAAACTTCTCAAAAGAGTTTGAGAAAATATTCCATGCTTTACTTTTTCTCTTCTTCCTAGTCAGAGCTATATTATTACTTAATTTATTATTTATCCCCTCTACTCCACTATTTTGCTTTTGTTAAGACCACCAATGCCTTGTGCACAGTTCAATCCACTCTTGCATTTCTAGTGTTTTATTTGGCAAATGACTTGATCTACTATACAGTTTTGACAGGGCTGATTGCCCTCTCCTCTCCATGAAAACTAACCTGACTTTTTGTCAAACTAATTGGTCACTCCCTAATGTCTCTTTGTTATTTTCTTCTCATAAATTTGTGACAGCGAAGCATTCCATGTCTGTGCTTGGATTTTTTTTTAATAATATCTCGGTGATCTCTTCAAATCTGATAGATTTAAAATTTAGCTATGTGCTGATGACACTCGATACTAGATCTCTTGCTCAGACCTTTCCTTTGCTGTCCATTCATCATCTCCCTGTGCATGTGTGGTAAGTACAGGTTTAACAAATGTAAAAACTTGCTCCTGATCCTTTCTATGCCATTTTTCTGACTGGGCATATACTGTGTATATAGTTCCATTCATTTCAAAACCCAGTTGATTGAAATAAAAACACGTGGCACCATCCTCAACTTCCTTTTTTTCACATCTTACACCCAACTGATTAGTACATCTTATGGGTTCTACTTTAAGTATGTTGAGTATTTAAATTACATTTAGCATGTGCAAACCATGTACTTTGCTCCACACAACCACTGTGTCTTTTTTGGTTTACTAATAATATTTGGCCATCCAAAATCAATTCTGAATACAGCAACTAGAGTGATCCTATGAATGCAAGTGTGGGGCATTTTCCTGCTTAAGTATTTAAGTGCATCATCATCTCTACCAAATAAAAATAAAATCCAACAAAAATAATAGAATATGGTCTATTATCTATTTGAATTTATGTCCTACAACTCTTCCAACTTGGTAACTTCTCTCTAACTATGTTGACTTCTTGTCTTTTCCTTAACAGTCACACCCCCCAACACATACCCACACCCCATTGCCTCACAATTTTCATACTTAATCTTTCTCTCCGTTTACAATATAGCTCTTTGCGATATCTACATAAATCATTTTTTTAACTGTTTCAAATAACTCCTTCGAATAGTTTCCATGGCATCTCATTTTATATGGCAGACCCTAAGCCTCTTTCTAAATATTCTTACCCTCCTCTTCTGCTGCATTTTGCCATGTATCTATTGCCCCATAGCATATAATCAACTCATTTTTGTATGTGCGTATTAATTACTCCCATTTATAGAAAATAATCTCCTTGAATATTAGATTTTTAAATCAGTCTACCTTCTGCTATATGACACATCTTGAATAGATTCTTATACATTTTTATTTATTAAATTAACAAATTGATTTAAGGAACTGGGGAAGAAAGCATGTATACTGTCCCTGCCCTGTAGGGGAGTATAGTCTAGTTATGAAGATATTCTTGTCTAATTCCTTGTGAATCTACATGAGTAGACATAAATTTTTAGAATGTGCAGAGTATATAATGTGTTGAGTCTATTATCAATATTACAATTCCCAATTCAGAACCAATGTCATTTTTATTATTGTAACTTCTATTGAATGAGTGCATATACTGTATGTGTAGTCCCAGTAATAACTCTAAAAAGGAATATTTTCTGGTATTTTCATTTAGTTGATGAGTGAAATGAAACTTAGGAAATGTCAGTGACCTGCCTTAGGAAACAGAGCTAATACTCTGCAAAGTTCAAGTGCAAATTTAGATCTCCTTGCATTTAGGGTCTGCAATTGCTCATTAGACTAAGTTGGCTTCCCATTAAGCTTTGGTTCAAAAATATTTTAATTTACTAATAAAAAGTCATACATAGTCATGAATTTCTATTTGAATTGGAATTGCATAAGCCACGCCACAAGTATGAAATGTTATGCAACAAGGCTTTTAAAACCTACCATCTCAAGAAATGTATAGTGAGGATGGACAGAAATTCAGAGATAATTGCTCTGCACTTTGGTTAAGTCTAGGATTCAAGTGTGAACACATGTAATAAGAGAACAGGTAGTTTACTTAGAAAAGATAATAGCTCATGCTTATAAAAGTTTTAGATAAAAGGGAAGAAATCTCTTTGAAACATTATGAAACATATAGTTGCATGAAATACATTGTGTCTCTACTATATAACATTGTTACTGCACATAGATATATCCTCAAAAATTTTAACAGATATCAAACTTTCTCAAACACTTTTTATTTTAATATTTTCAGATGATGTCTTTACACCTTACACAGTTACTTTACTTTTTAATTTCTTGGGAGCATCTTTTACATTTCAACCTGTGGTATAATTGTTTGATACTTATTTTTCTGCACAACTTAAATTCATGGAGGACAGATATCATGTTTTTTTCTTCCTTTTTCATTCATCTCTACTCACTGAGAATTATCAAGAGAATTTAAATGGAAAGCATTTGATAATGAATGAATGAGGAAATAAATTATGAACTGTGCTATTTGATGATATAAAATAAGGGTTTGATCAGAACCAGTGGCATTAATTTAGTAAAAATTATATAATAGTAATATATTCAGCAAAGTATATGAGGACATAAAAACACATCAGAACTGTAATTTTAAAGTATTATTCATGTCACTGAAAGACCATAGTCACTAGAACCTTTCTGAATGATGAGTTCCTTTGATTTCAGAACAATCATTCTTGTAGCATCATTTAACCACTGACTCTAGCAGAAAGTTAAACATTTGCTCTGCTTTTCAGCTCTTCTTATTTGAAGAAGAATTAGTGTTTGAAGATAAGGATAAAATGGTTATTAGAATATTTAATGAAAGATTTTCAGTGCCTCTTCAGTAAAATGTTTATACATCACTTCTGGCAGCTAAATATTTAAATGAGTTAAGCTTAATATATGTTTTATAAATTTCATAGTTATAGTATAAGCAGTAATAAAACTTAAAACTATGCCTTGGGTTGAGTTAAAGAATAGTTTAAAGTCAGTTGTTGATATTTGCAATTTGATATACATTGAGATTGCCTGACTTCAATGTTAATTCCGTGGTAAATTATTTGATTTTAGATTTCTTTCAGTATTTCTGTTAAGCTTTATACTTAATTTGCTTTTAATTTTGTTATAAATATGGTTGCATTGTTAAGAATTGTAAAGCTAGGCTTCTTACATATATAAGTAATAGTTTCTGCAGCCTACATGAAGAATGATAAAGCAGTGGTTACCCTTGACTTCATTCATCTTGCTTGTTCAAGATTGCATTCCATCTACACTATAAGTTGTGACTACAAAACATTGCCTAAACATTTATATTTTGCAAGCAGGCTCATGGAATTTTTATTACCTGAATGTCCCTGTGCTGTGACTAAGCAAATGACATTTAGCTGAACATCATGGGCCCTTATACTGAATCATAAACATTTCTGACTCCAGAATTTCAAGTCTTTTAAATGTTGTGCTTAAAGATATGATGGATATATCTTGTTTCTATCATTTCTATGTAATCCTAATTCAGACAAAATAAAGCTACTAATTATACATTGGCCAATATATTTGACAATGTAATGATTTTTATTTCTACTTAGTTAAGTCTAATAAAATTTTTCTTAGATATCCTGAGTTTTTCCATATGTCAGGCATCATATAAAAGAAAAAACAACAAAATAAACAACAACAAACATAAGACAATTATTTAATTGTACAATGTCCTAGCAAATAGATCTAATATAATTTTCACATATAACTTGTGTTCTGTTAACTCTTCACTAAAGTAGGTAAATTATGGGTATGTACTGTTTATATCATGTAGATGTCTTCAAGATTCTAAGAAATAATTGAAAAATTCAATATAATATGATTGTGTAGTAATGTGTGTAGCACATTCGAAGCTATGAATATTCCTTTTAATCTCAGTGTATGTATAATTGTATGAATGTGTTCACATATGTCATGAATTCACTCCTTACTTTAAATAAGACTTGTGACCTTGTCAAACTCATTAATCATTTAATCTATATAGGCATTTTTTGTTGTATCCACACAGTAAGAAGGTTGAATTGAGTGTTCAAAATCTCCTCTAATTTTTCAACAATAAAAAAAATTCTGTAACTCCATTATTCTATTATTTCATTTTGTCATGGTTTTTTTGTATGTAGAGACATTTTCAGCATATTATGTTATAATTTTCATGAGTGCTACAGTTTGCTATAAAGAAAAAAGTGCTACTTAAAATATATTAAAATGTTTTCTCAGAAGATAAAATTGGTTCATAAAGATCTAGATGAAGATTTCTACAAAGAGAAACAGGCTAATCCTCCCTGTGAAATAGTTCGTGGAGTTTGAGAACCCATTCTTTTACTAGGTAAAGCTGCACTTGAATAAATTACCGATGTCAGAAGAGGATTCATTGATATTTTTTACAAATTTGGGAATAATTTCTCTGAGTGTTAAATAATTTTAAGTTATAGAATAGAAACATGATGCCAAAAACTGCTTATAAATTCTTTTGGCATGACATATTTTCCTGGAAATACAAAGTGCATTTTTCTTTTTTTTCTGTTTTTAGTTTCTCTTAAGCACATACAGAAGTATTGTAGTAGGTACTCCCAACATGACAATTGTACAAAATATTGACTAAGACATTGTATTTATATTAATAAGTAAATGTTTCCTAAAAATATTGTAAGGTTAATAAAACTTTATACATCAGGTGACACACATATCTCACCCTGCAAAGAATAGAAAATGAGGGAAGATGGGGAAAAGTAGATGGCCATGGTTCTCATTTGGGTGATAGCAGAGTTGATAGACTTTTTTTGTCCCAGTCCAATGATCTCACTAACATCATTTTGCCTCACTTTTGATATAAATTGGCTCCAGTGGATTAATTTTCAAATGTATGCTTGTTTTATGGATGACAGATAAAAGGCCTTAGGATGTCAGAGAAGGTTGGGAAATAGGTAAACAGAACAAGACTAAAAAGTTATTCCCATTAAAATAAATGAGCTGCTTCCCTGGTTCCTTGGAAAGGGTGGAAGGATTAAGATTTCTGTTTCACTGAAACCAAATCAGGGAGGAAAAAATCTATCAGCCAAAGGCCAAACATTAGCACATTTGGACTGCATTATGTAATAGGCAAAGCATAAAATTTGTAAAAACAATTTCGTCACAATTGTAATAGCCTAATTTACCTGTCCTATAAACACATTTCAAGAAATAATTGAAAATAAATGTTAATGTACCTACTGTTCCAGGCGAAAATTAATTTATTTGATTCTATCTACTATAATAGTGTACATGAATATAGACATACATACAAATGCATAATTATGTGGTTACATATGTATAAGTTTTAATTTCAAATGACAGAATATTCTATTGAAAAGTAGATTCAGGATAACCACTGAGACTAACCACTAGGTTAGAATTTTCACTGAAAATACATAGCACTCAGGCCAGGGATTCAGCTCAGTGGCTCAAGCACTTATCTGGTAAGTGCAAGGTCATGAGTTCGATCCCCAGTACAAAAAAAAAAAAAAAAGGAAAGAAAGAAAATACATAGCAAAAAAGGAATAAATTAAACAAACATAATAATTAATTAAAATGTAGAATGAATAATCATTTTACTACATTGGAGAATATATTTTCAAAATTCAACATTTAGTTTTGCTGAAATCTTTAGGTTCCACAAAATCATGATTAAAATGTTCTAGTCAGGTTTATAGCAGTGTGTTTGTAGCTATAAATTTGACCCAGATATTCATTCATTCCCCTTCTAGGTAACTTTCCAAAAGAGTTAAAAACATCATACCATAGTGATGTCTACACGCCTATGTGTATAACAGTGCAATTCTTAGTAGCTAAATTTTGGAAATAGCCTATA
>RJWT010054712.1:0-10256 GCA_004365215.1 Cuniculus paca
TTATTTTGCTATTTATACTTGGAGTTTTCATATAAGAGAAAAACATGTAATATTTAACCATCTGTGTCTGATTTATTTCACTTAGAACTATGCTCTCAAAGTCCATTTGAGATGACTCAAATCTATCCTTCTTTATGGCTAAGTAGTACTCCATCAAGTATATGACACGTTTTCCTTATCCATTCGTCAGTGGCTGTTTCCAAGATTTAGCTATTATGCATTGGCCACACAAAGACTGCACTTAAAGTTCATAACGGCATTCATTACTGATAGTAGTATGAAAAATGTTTGGGAAACAACCCAAAGGTCTAATAAATAAATAAAATAGGCCATGGGCCTGATTTGATATGTTGACCAAATCCTCCTCCTCTAGAGGATGGGCCTTCAGGGAAGGGTTAATGGGCCAGTGCTGACTTGCTCCATTCTGTAGGTCCAACATGTAGAAAGTGTCAGCACAGGCATGGAAGAAGCTAAGTCTGTGACCCCAGAATCAGGGGAAATGCAAAACCTCTTCCAGGGAGTGGAAAATCAGCTTGGAGTCACCCAGGTAGCACAGCAGAAAAACAAATCCAAGCATAGTACAAGTAAAAGCAACAATCCTTACAATGGTCTAGAAAGGCTTCCTGACATCCACTTCACCTGGATCTGGACCTGCTCTTCACCATACACCCATCTCAGCCATGTGATCTCCTCAAACATAAAAACTTGCTCTCACCACAGAGTCTTTGCGCCTCCTGTTCCCTCTGTCTATGATGGCCTCTTGGAATGTAAAAGCCTGAGTGAAACAAAGGCAATCCGAGGCCATCCTAGAGCAGCTAGCCCATCAGTGACAAATCCACGAGTTCAGCAAGATCAGCAAACCTGACTCAGATCAACAGAAAAATTCAACCAAACTGTAGACTTATAAATCTTGATAGTTTTCAGTCACTGCCTCTCAGAGTTCTTTCTTACCCAGCAATAGTTAACCAATACAAAGAGGTTGTATACCCAACTTGCTATGTGACTAACACCAACATGAACTTTGTCAGCAAATTCCTCATGCAGAAAACAAGAGACTTAGAACATGCTTAGTGTTCCCTTGCCTGAGCTTCCAGCAGTGTCCAGCACAGTTGCCCACTACCGTGCAAATTTCTTCCCTTGGCTTTCATGACACCCTAAATGGTCACATGGATCTCCACGCACATCTGCAGCTTCCTCTCTCTGCTCTTTCTGCAGAATCACACTCCAGCAGCTGGTCATGAAATACCAAAGTTACTCAAGATTTGAACCTCAGCCCACATCAACCCTCGTTATAAAACATACACATTCATTCCATGGCTCTGCTGGCCTTCTCTGGGGCATGTGCTTCCTCCATTACTTTCAGTATGTGGAAATGGGATGACTCCTCAATTTGAAGTAATCGTGGCTCATGATGTGGCCCTGAGCAAGAAACCCAGCCTGAGCATATGGATCCTTCCAAACTAGGCCTTGACACTGAAGAAAAAAGGAGAAATGATTCCTTTTTAGTGGGCAACTATGAGTTCCATGCCAAAAGTAAGGATCCTATCCTCAACTCCTTCCCCCATGCCTGTCCCTCTCTGAGTTCTATGTTTTACTTCCTAGCTGGCAATAAACCAGTACCTTTTCTCACTTCTCTCTGGTAAATCTCACAACCATCCCCTCTGTCACCCAAGCCATTTGAAACCATCTTAAACCATCTTCCTCCCCAGAAGAAAGAATTTTGACCAGAATGCATGATTCACCACCCAGTCTTGTCGATTTGCTCTTCTAAGCATCTCTCCTCTTCCTCTGCATGATTGGCCCAAGGCCTAAGCCATCATCATCTCTTGCTCAGGTTACTGCCATTTCCCCTTTGCCAGTTTCTCTGCCTTGATGACCCCAACCCAACCCATTCTTTGTACCGATGGCAGAGTCATTCCTGCTGATGCACAAACATCAGCCTCTCCTTTCCTGCTTACAGCCCTTCTGTGATCTCACACCCTTCAGGTAAGACCAGAGCCCTCCCCTAGCTTCCAGGGCCTTCCCAGTCTTGTCACACCAGCTTCGCCTCTCTCCAGTTGGCAGGCTTAGCCCAGTAGGCCTCCACCCTGAGGAAACATTAGAATTTCCCGGGAAGCTTTAAAAAAAATACCAGTGCTTTGATCTCTTCTCCATGTGATCAACATAGTCAGAGATGCGGCAGGCATTTGCAGTTTTTGCAGCCAAGGCCAGACGACTGCTCTCACCCAGCTAGAGAGCCAGGAACTCACCATAGTCCCTTGTTCTCCCTGCACCCTTCCTTCCCTGCTCCTTCCCTGCAACATCTCCCCTCCCCTGATTCATAGGGAAACCCCTGCCTATACCTGAAAACTCAGGGGACCATCTCTGACTCCAGCTTCCCTTCTGGGTGAGGAGCTTTCCCCTGAGCTCACACAGGACCCGCTGCTTAGCCTCCTCAGAGCACTCATCACTCTGTCTGCACCACCTCAGATACGTAGTGAAATTGTGATGGCGACCCTGGGGGAAAGAACCATCACTACATCGCCAGCATCCAGGGGCTGCCCCTTTAGATAACTTAATAGATGTTTGCTGAACGAATGATCTTTGTTCCCCTCTGGTCAAAACCCTAGGAACTTTTGTCATCTTTTCACTTTCCAATTCTCTTTCCATATTTCGATGCCAGGGTATATCATAGGTGCTCAATAAATAGTTGTTGGGTGAGTTAATATGCAGAAGACACAAGAATGGGGCATTTCCCCTTGCCCTCATTTTTACAGGAATGCTCCAGGGAACAGAGACAAATCAAACTGAACTTCCTACAGTTTTGCTAAAATGGAATTTGCCAAAGACGTCCTGAAAAATGGATTTAATTAGGTCCGTTAATAGGGGAGTCATTGTTGGGTAAGATTTAAAGCTGAAGCTAGAAAAGGTATGGATAATTTTACCATTTTAAATTATATAGGAGGTTATTTCTCATTCTCACCTTAATTATAAAAATGCATCTCAATGGATGCATCAAGCTTTGGCGGAAATAAAGCCAAGGGTAGAGGAAAGATCAGATGCTTTGCAAAAACAGCATTGGAAATAATACAACGATGCAGCTGGCTGAGCCAGGTGTGCCCACCATTGGGTACGGGATTGGCGCTTCTGCATAGCCAGGTCGCATCATGCTGATTGTCAGTGCAATTGACGTGGCTTTTTATTGCAAGAACCACGGGGCTAGGTGCATCGCTACTACTGGAGTGAGTTTCTGCGAGGTTTCCAGAGCCCCGGGGCCCTCTTGAATTCTACTCTCCCAGCAGCCAGTTTTGGAGATTCACCTCCAACTGGTTCCAAATCAGATCCTGGCAGGGACACACCCTGATTCTTTAGCTCTGAAATACTCAGCTATTCCAGATCACAGAGTCAAGCAAAAGCACAATTTAAAGTTCTTCAGATACAACGGCCCTTGAATACCCCTCTCTGGGGACCCAGCAAATGTGTCTTGTTACATAACAGGATGTCCACATTCTACAAATCTGTTCTGAATCACATTACTTGGCAGTATTTGGACTATGCAGGGTGTGAGACCGGGGCCACGGGCACTGGCCTCTGGAGTAAACTTTCATGGGACATCAAAAATCATGGTAGTCAGTATTTTAATATTGTTAAAAATGAAAGTGAGTCAGAAATATCCGTGATGAGTACAATACTAAAATGGTAACAACAGAATCCAGCTGAACTTGCCAGAGCTGTGCTCCTTACTCTCCCTGGCCCCAGCTATGATGCCAGACACCAGGGACACAAACCGAGCAAAACCTCTCCCTCCTGTGAATGGGAGGGAAACGCTGAAAAAACAACAGAATAAGACAAGGAGGGGTGGTAAAGAGGGTGAGGGAGAGTAATAAAGCAGGGAGAGGGTAATTCAATAATCAGTACTTCTGAGCACTCTCCCCAACCCAGATTTGCGCATAGCCTCTAGGGTCCCTCTACAGATCCCTAGCTGGATTCGAGGGTGCATGTCTATAATCTCAGCACTCTGGGAAGCTAAGGCAAAAAGATCACAAATTCAAGCCCTGCCTGGGCAACTTAGTGAGACCCTGTATCAAACCTTTTTAAAAATTTTTAAAAATAACCCTGGCATAGTGGCACACACCTATAATTCCAACATCTGGGAGACTGAGGCAGGAGCACCACCACAAGTTTGAGGCCAGCCTTGGCAACATGGTGAGTTGAAGGCCAGTCTTAACTACATAATGAGACCTTATCTCAATAATAAACAAATGCATACAAAAAAATTTAAAAATAAAAGAACGGGGGATGTAGCTCAGTGTGGGTTCAAACCCCAGTACCAAATGAATACATTACTTAATCAGTTAATTTAACTCAATAACACATCCTAGACCTATCACCTACTTTCTCTTAGGCAAGTCACTGGCCCACTGTTATAGAGTTATGCTCACACTCTAAAACCTGAGCAATGGAGAGGTGAAAATGAATAACCACTAAGAATCCTAAAACATAATATGTAAATGTATTTAAACATGAACAAAGAATTAACTCACATCCATGAGCAATCCCTGCACGCCCAGCCTAGGGCTAAACTCATCGTGTTCACTGCCGCCTTCAAGCCAGCGAGGGAGACAGTTCTACCAAGTGGAAGCTAATATTTGAGATTAAAGTACCCCCCACCTACCTATCTCAGACAAGTAAGCAGGGAAAACGCAGCCTTTGAGATTCCCCAGTACAATGTCCAGCCACAACACGATGCCCCTAAACCTGAAGCCAACTTCTGCCTCCAAGTGACTTTGGGCAAATCTCTGGATATTTCTGAGCCTCGCAGTCTTCACCTGAAATGGGGATTAGAACGCACTCCCCAACCCCCAAGGCCTGGAATGAACTGCAGGTGTCGCCCAGGGCAGGTGCCCAGAGTGTGGCCCTCCTCCCTGGGTTCCTATGCCACTTTCCAAGGCGAAGGGCACAATCAGCAGGTGAAGTTCAGAGGCAGCGATTTCCTGCTTTCCTGACAACCTATTTCATGGATCACAGAGAGGCGAGTACAGCTGCTTATTCAACAGAGGAAAGAATGAATTCATTTTCCTTCCTTAATCCCCAGTGTGACCTGTTCTTTGTTGATCTCTCCAAGGCTGTGGCCCTACCCTCGGACTTTCAATTTGACCAGAGAGAGAGAATGTGCAGTAATGACAGAATATCCTGCCCACGGAGTGCTGGGAGCCGAATCTCCACCGTGCTGGTAGTAAGTCCAAATGAAAGATATTATGTCACCTCGTTTGAATTAAACAGATGAACTACAGTCCTAGACCATTAAAAATGAACCAATCTGCTGGAAGGCTTCCAAGGGCTCAGTGCCGAGTGCACCAAAAAGGTGCCAGGCTCCAGCAGGGTTTATATCCTCATTTTCTGCCAATGATTCCTCCTGTCTGGAAACATGGAAGAATAATTTGATGTAAAAGCCACTGTGGCTGGCTCCCCACCTCAAGGCTACACTAACTGAGAAGTTTCAGTGGCCATAGAGCCAGCAGCCAGCCGAGCCTGAGGGCTGGATGACCATGAACCGTCCCTTGGCAATGCCTTTTCTTCTGGGGAGTTCAGGTGAGCCATCCACCTGCAACTCAAAAGCCTCCAGAGGAAGGGCCTGTGGGCTGCACTTGCTTCCTTTTACAAACAAGGATACTGATGCTCTGGCTTGCAGAGAACTTGAGGTACTTGAGTGCAAGGTATAAAGTATCTCAGAGCCCTGTTCCCAGCCTACTGCCTCCCAGTGTACTAGCTCTCTGAGCACCCAGTTCCTGCCTGTTTGCACCCACCCGTTCATGGCATAGATGGCCTTTCACTGATGGCTTCCCTCAGACTCCACCTCTCTGAGACCCTCTCTCCTCACCTGTGATTCAAGGGTGCACTCTCAGAGCAAAAATGCGATTCAGGGGTGCACTTTCAGAGTTAGACTCCCCTGGGACTGAATCTCAGCTCTGCTGCACATGAGCAACAAGGAGCTAAGACATCTCTCCACCACCCCGCAACCTCAATTTCCCCACCTGCAACTTGGAATTTAATAATAAGCAAAGACTACTCTGCTTCCCACATTCCACACCACCACAAGAATCCGCCCAGGGCATTTAACGCGCTTCCAGCTTAGCGGCAGGGTAAGATACCACTCTGCTCTCTTGTTCGATCCACCCCACAAATGAGTGACTCTCCTTACGTTCATGATAAAGAAGGATACGGATCAAGTCTACTGGATTTTCTCTGGGTTGCTTCCCAAACCTAAAGCACATCATTCTATGTACTTTACATTTATTCATCCAGTGAAACTTCCCAGAACACCACAACCCCTTCTAGGCACTGGGAACTTAGCAATGGCCGGACACTCTGGTCTCAGGGTCATCAGCAGCTAACATTTTACAGAGGAGGAAACTGCAGCCAGGTTGAATAACTTGCCCATGCGGCACAGCAGAGGCCAGATTTGACCCCAGCGTCTGTACCATGGAACCTGCCAGGAAACTTGCCAGGAATAGAAACACTCGAGTCTCCTTCTGCCATCAGGCCACCACCAAGGCCTTAAGAGTCACTGAAAGCGTTGTTATGCTAGGGAATGAGAGAATGGGCTCCTGGTCTCACGGACCAGCCCAGGGCTAGCCCGGACTAAAACTTGAGTCACACTTTCAGAGCTCAGCTTGGCTAATACGACTTTATTCACTTTGGGGTGATTGTTTCACTCTGCTTTGTTCAGAAATCTACTTTTAAACTCAGACCCATGTCCCAGAAGCCCCCTACTCATGTGCTGGACTGAGAAACTAACTCCCTCCTCAATGCTCACCGCAGCCTGTATCCTGTGCTCAGCCCCCTCCCACTGGCCATGGCAAGGCCACTGGTCTCCCCTGGTCCTCTCCTGACCTGCCTGAGGTGGACAAGAAAACGGTGCTCTGCATCCTCCTCCAGGGTTTAGCAACTCCCGTCCTCAGAGTGAAACCCCAGAGTGTGAGGCAGAGGTTCTGTGAGAAGGCCTCGTGTTCTAGGGTCACACATCTTGGGTCCCCACCATCTAGTGTTGATGACAAGGATCTATTTTACATCATATCCCCAAGTTTCCATGTCTTCAATCCAGTGCTGCCGCAACCTTGGAGGAGCACAAGGTAGGATCCTGATACTTGGCATTTATTGAGTACCTACTGTATGCCAGGCCTGACGTCATATAACCCTCCCGACAATCTAGATACCTCAGCCTCCTCCCGGCTCCTACTCCCCTGACCCCTTACCCAACCCAAGTGGGCTAACTCTGTGGCCTCCTCTTCTGCTAATACTGAACATTCTGGAATGACCATGCTTTATGACCAAATAATGAAGGGAGCAGACATCCCTGTGATTCATCCCATTCCTAGGCTGAACCTCATGAGGATGCTCAGAAAGAGGCCCAAGGGATGGAGGAAAGGATGTTATAAGCATTATGTGCAACTAAAACAAGCCAGCCTTTCACAGTCTTGAAGGGAGACTTCTCAGAAAGCCTCAGGGGGACATCATGGGAAGGAGGCAATGAAACTCAAAGGAAATCGGAAACGGCCTAAATGCCCATCAGTAGAATGGGTAAATAATGACTCATTGATAGAATACAACAGTTAAAACGAACTTGGGTTACACATATAAGCACAGATGAATCACATAAGTATAATTTTGAACATAAGCAAGTTGGAGCATATGTAAAGAACAACACTATTTGGAGATTAATAGAGGTAGAGCAATTCCATGGTGATTTAGGAATGCCCTTTCTACTTCAAGAATAAAGATGCACATGGCAGCCAGGGATACAGCTCAGCAGCACAGTGCCTACCTGGCAAGCCTGAAGTCATCAGTTCAATTCCTGGTACCAAAAAAAAAGATGCACACAGCAGGGATGAGTACCCCTTACAGGACTGCCAGGGGGAGACTCAGATGTGGAGGGTAAGTGGGTTTGGGGTGTTAGCTTTTCCATTCCTGTGACAAAATCCTTGAAATAATAAATTTGAAAGAGGAAAGGTTTATTTGGCACACAATTTCAGAGGTTTCAGCTTATAGCCACTTGGTCCTGTTGTGGAAGTGTATTGTGGCAGGAGCCAGTGGTGGAGGATGGGGAAGCAGAGAAAGAAATGTCTCCTTCCAGGTCACTACCCCCACCCCCCATGGCCTAACTTCTTCCCACTAGGCCCCACTTCCTAAAGGTCCCACCACCTCCTTTAGCACCACAGGCTGGGAACCAAGCCTTCAATACACAAAGATTTGGGAAACATCCACATTCCAACTGTAGCAGGGAATATCAGTAATGTCCTATTTATTTCTTGAACTGGGTGAACACATGTATGTTCACTTTCGTGGTTTCTTAATTTATGTCTTTGTAATAAAAACTGAAGCAAAACCTCAATCATGCATTCATTTAAAGGAGGAATTACTTTTCTTCCTGGATAGATCACTCCTCCAAGCCATGACTGAGCTGGTTTTCTCTGAAGAAGGCATAGAGCCTCAGATCCTGCTCCCAGGGGTACAGATAATTCCCTAGAGTTCACCTGTCCTTGTTCCAATGCCAAGTGGGCTTAAGTAGAGAGGCAACCCATGCTCTTGGCCTACAGTAGTGTCTCTGGCAACCCAGTCAGTTAGGAACACGGATTATGGGGAAGACAGAGCTCGGTTATCCACTGTGTGACCTCAGTCAAACAACCAAGTGCCTCTGCTCCTTGCTCATCATATACAGTGGAGATGCTAATCATAGGCACCTCATAAAGCTGCCATGAGGATTCAGTGACATAGTGCATGCATGCCAGTGTTTGGTACCATGCCTGGTACAAAGCCACCCATCCAGACACAGCGCTGCTTCTGGAGGAAGCCCAGTGCTGGAAGCCAGGTGCCCTGGGTTCCAGTGCTAACCATGCGTTTGTCTGGCATGCACAGCACTGTCTTCTTAGCAAAGCACCTACCACACTGCCAACGAACACAGCAGGTGCTCAAGAACTTGCTAAAGTGAGCGGATGAAGATCCTTACCCAGACTGTGACTCAACAACAGGGACTCCCAGGAAGAGATATCTGCATTAGTCAACTTTACTACAATCTAATATCCGATTTTTAGAAAAGAGATGTTATTTTCGCTCACAGTTTCAGAGGTTTCAGTCCATAGTCAACTGGCTCTGAGGCAGAAACATTATGGTCAAAGGGTGCTGCAGAGCAAAGCCGCTCACCTATGGCAACAGAAAGCACAGCAGGAGAGAAAAAGCTCAGGAAAAGACATGTGTACCCTTCAAAGGCACCACTTCTTCCAAACACCTCCCTTCCTCACAGCCCATTCCTCTCTGAACTCATCAAGGTGTTGATCCACTGAGGAGGTTAGCACCCTCACACTCTTATCACCCCTCAAGGCATCTATTAATCCAATCAACCTGACAAGATTAACTATCACAGCATGCATCAGAGGAAGGCAGCAGAGGCTATGGGATAATTTAGCTCTGTATGGAGAACCTCCAGGTGAAGGGATGCCTCCATGGACAAGGTCATAGGGTAGAGGGTTTTGTGGCTCAAATAAAGTCTATGCAAACATATGTTTAAGTACGTGCTCATCTATGTATTCTTGCATATATACTTACATATATTCATATAAACACACTGTGTACATATTCATATACACACAAGCAGATACACACATACATATATATATTACATTTTCCACCCAAAGGTTCCATGAGAGTTGGAAAGCACTGCCACGTATGATGTCTTTAGAGCCAGACCTATCCTGACTGCCTTCTGTCAATATTCACAGCTTCCCCTCTACAGAGCAATATTAGAGATGCTATTATTCATATTATAGTGTATATCTGGATAGTTCCCCACAGCTCTGTGAGCTCAGAGGCAGGGTTTGTGGAAAGTGAATGTATAATGGGGGCACAGCAACTGGCTTGGTGTGAGGAGGCAGGGGTCTGGTCAGAAGAGGTAGGTCACTGGAGATGTGACCTACTCCTGGCTCCACCCTTCACCTGCTTCCCATCTGCCACGATGTGAGCAGCTTTCCTCCACCAGACCCTTCCCCCATGGCTTCCTGCCTTGGAGCTGGCCAGGTATGGATAAAAACGTGAGCCACAATAAACCTCTTCTCCTTTAAGTTGCAGGTGTCAGGTATCATGTTCCAGTGACGAGTAAAGTGACTAAGAGAGTCCATTTCCCAGGTGGGGAAGCTGGAGTTCAGAGAGGGTCAATGGGTCATACCATGACACCTCAGTGTAAGTCACAGGACTTGAACCACAGCAACAGCACCCCAGAGTCC
>RJWT010054713.1:0-10250 GCA_004365215.1 Cuniculus paca
TGTGTGTGTGTGTCTTTTGGAGACAGGGTCTCACCATGCCATTCAGGCTGGCTTTGAGCTCACTTTGTAGTCCAGAGTATTCTCAAACTTTCAACAATCCTTCTGCCTCAGCCTCCTGAGTGCTGGGATTATAGGCATATGCCACCATGCCCAGCCTCACAACTTCCTTTTCAAAGACCCTTGTGTTAAGATCTGCTAATTGTCACTGTTGCATCTTGTTTTACCTCCAGAAACAAAGCAAAGATAGATTTGGACTAGAAGGTGATGAGGAGTCAACTATGTTAGAGGAGTCGGTCTCCCCAAAAAAGTAAGTATCAGAAGCACTGGGGACCTGCCTTCTCCCAAGGTGGGCAGGGTTGCCCCACCAGCTCCGCAGCCTGTCTCTTTGAACCCTTCACCTGGAGGAGATGCTAGTGGATGTTGTAGTCAAGTCTTGCTTCTCCAGGCTTCGTCCTTAGACCAGCATTGTTGGTATCAGATCTGTCGTGGGGGTCGGGGTGATGATTTCAGGGAGACTGATCAGGAGATTGTATCTGTTGACCTCTGCCTTTAGAGGCAGTGAGCTTCCTGAATTCCATGAATCGGGTTATTACTGTTATCAGGTTATTTCTTATTATCGGGTTATTATATTTCTTATAATTGGGTTATTTCTTATTATCATTAAGAAGCTGAGAAGTGACTTCTCGTTGATCCTGAGCCTTTGAGGGAGAGGAACTCAGTGTGCAGCCAGCTGAAGTTACTGTCTGTGACACAGTGCTTGTCCCACAGGCTATGGGGCTGCAGAGAGGAGGGATCAAAACATGGATTCTGGAGCCAACCTTCCCGGGTTCAGACCTCGGGTCTGTTTTACTTTGTGGCCCTGAATTTTCTACTTGCATGAGCCCATCTGAAAAATGGGAGCAGTGATAAAATTTACCCCCCGGACTTGTTTCTTGGTTGACTGAGTTACTAGTGAAGCACTTGGTGCATAGTATATGCGACTGTTACGAACATCATCGTTTTATATTCAGAACCGTGTCGGGTTGCTCCCGTTTATAGATGAGGAACAGGTTTATTAAAACTGATGAGCACCTGGTACATGATATTTGTTGGAAAATCTGCACAGACACTCTTTTATGTTGAACAGACCTTCATGATCACTGTTCTTGTCTCCATCTTACATGTGTGTCTGGCATGATTTCTCATCTGATTCCAACTACAACTCCGTGTGCAAGAGATAGGCCCACCCAGAGGTTATCCCAGATTTTGGGATGAGGAAACCAAAGATCATGAAGTTAGTTGAGATACACGTGTGTGGCAGAGACAGGATGTAGATTCAGATCTTGCGATGTGCTCCATTGTGCATGGTCATGAAGTTCTAGCTTATCCCAGTACTATGCATTTGCTTAGCCAAGAACAGTGGTTTCTCCAACATTTCCACCCTTTCCACCACTTTCTCAAAATTTGCTTCCTGGTCATCCCCAAGGTACTTTTCCATTTGTCCCCATTACAACACAAGACGGTGCCAGTATGGATGGGATGCATTCTGAGACCTGGCTGCCCTCTGGCAGAGCACCGAAGGTCCTTGAAGTTATTAGGGACCATTCACTGGGGATTCCTAAGGTAGTGCTTCCTAACAGGGTGCACACTGCCAACTGAAAAGACATGCCTCAGGCTTCGCAGGATCACCGTCTTTCGCACCTACCACTCATTCTAAGAAACGAACAGAAAGTAAAAAATTGAAAATATTTTTGTTAGACCCCCTAAATAAACATCTTCCCTATTGTTAGTAAAAATCGTCTGGGAAAGGTACTAAAGTGTCTCAAAGCTCTAGAAACCAGGAAACACCCTCCATGGTAAGTGGACTTGAACCTACAGGAAGGGAGATTATCTTTCAGTTCATTTGGACATTTCTCCCTTCAGGGTAAGGAGAAGTGACCTCTCTCTCTGATTCCCAGAACAGAAACTGGCCTCAGGTAGACATTCACTGAATCAGTGTTCTTTGGGGCGTGATTCACCCAATAATAATAAATCACTATATCCAGAACCTTCACTTGGGGCATCACCATTATAGGAATATGGGTTTGGTTTTATCTGTGAGGAAAAATAGTTCCATAACTACATGAATCTATTGATGGACAGATTGAGAGAAGCTGTGTGTGCTGCTGATTGGAAAGGCACCATCTGGAGGTCTTCTACTGAGCCTTTGTACCTTGCTTCATTCCCAAGCCCCCTTCTAGATGTCCATCTGTAAATGGGTCGCCACTGTCTACATCAGGGGACAGCTGTGACATCTGTGATGTTATCTTGCCATAGTCCACATGCGTGGCTCCTTCCAGTGACTGACCACCTTTCCCCACAGGTCCACCATCTTGCAGCAGCAGTTCAACCGGACAGGCAAGGCGGAGCACGGCTCGGTGGCACTACCAGCTGTGATGCGCTCGGGCTCTAGCGGGCCAGAGACCTTCAATGTGGGCAGCATGCCCTCGCCGCAGCAGCAGGTCATGGTCGGGCAGATGCATCGGGGCCACATGCCTCCACTGGTGAGGATCCCTCTGCCCATCCCTGCTCCTTCACGCAGGGACGCCCCTAGCAGTAGTGATGGGTGGTACACGGGAGCTGTCCGGCTGCCATGTGGACCACAGTGCATTTCACAAACTGGTGACACTGATCACTCCTGTGGATCAGAGGTTTCATGCGGGGCTGGAGAGTTAAGGAGCTGTCAGCACGACTTGTGCCATCGGGATAGCACTGTGCTTCCTGCTGTAGCAGCATCAAGCTTTATTGGCCCAGATATGGAAATAGGCTGGGTCTTTAGTGATCGTGATGTTTCACTCCAGAGTCAATTGATTTCTTTTGACTGTTGGTCTGTCTGACTCAGTGATTCTCAGACCTGCCTTGGGAATCTTGCTATTGACTAATGGCTTTTGAAAGGTCAGGAGCCTCAAAGATTAGAAGTAAATTTGACTCTAAACAAGCCTGTTGTCTGGAAATTTGAGTGGTATCTTTCAGTCCTTGAAATGATCTTGTTGAACACGCTTGTGTTTTCTATGCGTGAGATCTTTTGTCCTCAGTACTGGAAGATTAGATCTCTTTGCTTCCCCTGCGAAAACTCTTCTGAGGCTTCTGTCAGCTAATTAAGCCTTGTGTACTCTTCTGATTATGATCCCTTCATTGCAATCACCTTCATTTTATGTTCTATTAATATAATACAATGTCTATTTTTGGCCCCTCGTTGAAATGAGAGGTGTTTCAGGTGCTTGTTGAGATGTCACGTTGCTGAGCTGAGCTTGTTTTTGCTCTGTTTTGCCTGGAGGGGCATGTCAGTCCCAGCAGTGTACCATGACCACCTGTGCTCTTCTGCCTTCGCAGACCTCTGCCCAGCAGGCTCTGATGGGGACCATCAATACGAGCATGCACGCTGTCCAGCAGGCCCAGGACGACCTCAGCGAGCTCGACTCGCTGCCGCCTCTCGGCCAAGACATGGTAAATAATAATCCATGGTTTTCATTCTCTGTCCTTTCAGGAAACAGGTTACGCGTTCTGCCTGAGTTCAACCAAGTGAATCTCTATCTCCAGTTAGATGACAGGGAAAGTCTTGTGTGTTGGATCATGTGTGTTGCATCCTAGGATGAAACCTCATTGCCGATGGCTTTGATAATAGCACAGGCTGAGAACTTGGATCCCAGCCCTCTACTCATTGGCTGCTTGAATCTTGGCAGCTTAACCTCTCTGAGCCTCCCCTTGGTCATCCGTAAGTAGAGTTGTACGGAGACATGATGATGTCAACACTTGCAGGGTTCCTTCACAGTGCCTGACGAGTGTAAGAGCTCAGTAAGTGTTAGCTGGTATTACCAGTGGTTCTCAGGCTTTAGCACACATGAGAATCACTTTGAAAGCCTGTTAAAACACATTGCTGGGCCATCCCCCCATTTTTGATGGCTCTGTAGGTCTGACTTTGGGCCTCAGAATGTGCAGTTCCACTAATTCTCAAGAGATACGAATGCTTTTTCTGGGGACTGTACTCTGAAAAAGTCTTAAGTTACTACAGTACTGTTGAGCTTCACAATAGGGCAGGCTGATCGGCCCAGAGGCCTTCCTATAGCTGCTGTTGCATAAAACCAGCGAACCCTTCACCCCTCGCATTATAGCCCACGGGCCAGCAGCATTGACAACACCCAGAGCGCGTGACCGGTGCCGAACCGAAGGCCGTCTCCATCCTACAGAGTCAGAATCTTGGGCCCTGGCTTCCCCGTGTGCCCACTGACACTGGCAGGGCACTTACTGGGAGTCTTGAGCTCATCCCAGCTTTGACACCAGAATCACCAGAGGGAGCTTGGAATATCCTAAGGCCCCAGCACAGCCCACATTAGTGGTGTCACAGTCGATGTCCAAACTGTCCCCAAATGCTGTCCCCCGTTTGCACACTCTTGTGCACAGCTTGCCGATATCCTTGTGTTCTCCCTCTTAAGGACCTGAAACCTTTAAGCATTTTGCTCTGGGGAGCTTTGGAGTGAAAATGGGTGGCAGCTTCCCTTATCCAGACAGTTATGAGATCGATCTTTAAAATATACCGATGTAGCGTTCCTGCTTTGCCAGCTTTCAAAGAATTAGAAATACAGTCAGATGTTATTAGTGCTAGATCCTAAACCTAGATTGATATTTTTGGGACGTTTTGGAAAGCAGAATGTACCAGTATATTCACTGTTAGTGGTTGTTTACTAGACAAGTCCTGAAATGCCAGAAAATAGAGATTTTACTACTTTTTGCTTACTTTTTCTTAACATATTGAAATACATTTTTATCAGTGCCTATTCTTAAACATACTTGGTTTCAATGTGATATTTTCATTCATGCATATGGGTCATATCCATCCCTACTCCTATTCCCTTCCTCTTGTCTAATAATAGAGATTTTACTCTTTATACGTTCAAAGTATAAGAGCTGAAGAGATTTAGAAGCCATTGAATTCCTATAGTAGGAAAAAGGTAAAGCCCAGGACCTGCATGTAATTTGCAATATTCTTCATCACCTTCAGTGGTGGAGCTGGATCTAGAACAGAGGTCTCAGGACATCCCAGAATGACCAGGAAAGGTGTGACCTCTGCACAGTTAAAGTTTTTAATCATCTCCCTGCTTCCTGTAAAGAGGGGGTGCTTCCTGCATTGATGGAGAATCCTTGTGAGCTAATATGCCTGAATTAAGATCTTGCTCCCTAAAAAACAAGATGAAAATTGCTAACAGTGGTCATCGTTCATGTACAGGATTATTTTTAGACATTGACATGGATATTCCTTCTCTTTTTAGTTAAATGTACCTAGATAAAGCCAGATAGAATTTTCCCCAAAAACCTTAAAAGTTAAAAACAATTAATAAGTAGCGTAAGACACAGGGAGAATTTGCATCCTACACTACAGGTATCCAAGCAAGCAAGAGGGCTGTTCATGATACGGTTTATGATGATCCAGGAGCCATGTGGTGCCAGCCCAGTGAGGACGGCATAGCTGAAATGCTGTTCTCACTCTATGGCACAGCTCCGCTGTTCTCCCGGGTCACTCTGTACCGATTGTGTCATGCTGTGTCTGGCTTTGCAGGCATCTAGGGTGTGGGTTCAGAACAAAGTGGATGAATCCAAACACGAAATCCATTCTCAAGTCGATGCTATTACAGCTGGAACTGCTTCAGTCGTTAACCTCACGGCTGGTAAGTCCCTGAGTGATTTGTGGTGTGCTGTGGTTTTGTGTAGAAAAGAAAGTTATTCTTTTATTGAAACAACAGATTTTCGTATGAGAAGAGAGTTTCTTTTTAGGCATGTGGCTTGGTTTAGCCATTTTCTCCCAGTGATTCAGGGGAACTGCAAGAAACATCTCCTTTGTTTTTGGAGCTATCATGCCCCATCCTTCACAAGCATTTATTTAGCTGTCCTTGCTGTTAACCCTGCTGGTTGTGCTTCACAGTCTGCTGAGACCAGCTTGTGCCTGCTGGGAGCTGATAGCCTGGACACAGTGTCAAACGAATGAATCCATCACCCATGCCTTCACCTGCCTTGCCCAGCATTAGGCTCCTCTGGCACCAAGTGACTCCCCACAAGGACTCTGGCTTCCCTCCACACTGTACCCAGGTTTCAGGAGCAGTGTTGAGGCCTGAGATACTAATAGGGACCTAGAAGAAAAAGATTGTAAGGTGCTGAGGCTGAATGTCTTTTTTGCGGGGGCAGTCTTTTTGAGACAGGATCTTGCTATTCAGTTCAGGCTGGCCTTGGGCTCACTTTGTAGCCAGGCTGGTCTTGAACTCACAACGGTCATCTTGCCTCAGCTTCCTAAGTGCTGGGATTATAGGAGTGCGCCACCAGACCCGGCTTGAGGCTGAGTCTTAAAGGTTCCTGTGCTCAGCATCTCAGTATGTTGAGTCCTCCAGGGAGAGGACCTCATGGAGTCAGCTCGAGACGGATGTGCTGCCTCTCCCTGTACTGCTGCAAAGCTCTGTGCCTGACACTCGCAGGGTGGTGGGGGATGAGTGCCCCTTGCTCTGCTACTCCTGGTCCTGACCCCATGCCTTCTGCCTGCTTGGGCTCTCCTCATCCTTCACCATCCTCCTCAGTACTGATGCCTCCTCTGTCCCAGGTGACCCTGCAGACACTGACTACACAGCCGTGGGTTGTGCAATCACCACTATTTCTTCCAACCTGACGGAGATGTCCAAGGGTGTGAAGCTCTTGGCGGCCCTCATGGATGACGAGGTGGGCAGTGGTGAGGACTTGCTCAGAGCTGCAAGGACCCTTGCTGGGGCAGTGTCTGACTTGCTAAAAGCTGTGCAGCCCACTTCTGGAGAGGTAAGTTCTCTGTTTCAAAGGAGGCAGCTGCATCCTCCAGGGCCTCTGGGGCTCCAGCCTCCTGCACTGTCTCCTCCACCCTCACGGGGCTCGTTCATCCACGGTAGCCCTGAGAGTTATGAAAATGGGTGCAAATACTGTCGTTCAACCTTTAGGATCAGTTGAGTTCTTAGTAGGAAGTCTCCCCACGAAAGTATTTGATTGGCTGCAGCCCCAGCACTGTAATATATATGACTAGTACACATTTAAAGAGCCTTCAAGTTTGTGCCCTAATTTTCATGAAGCACATACCGTAAAGCTTCCTAGTAACTGTCTGAGATTCATCTAGTAGATTTCCTGTCCATCTGCCTATTGCTGGTTTATGAGACATGAGGTGTTCGCTTGCACGGGTTTTACCAGGACATTTTCATCTTCTATCTGGCAAACAATCTAAGATTCCAGTTTATGTTCAAAAGGAGCCCGTCCTGTGTGATCCCTCTCTGCCCTGCCGCATCTCGTGTCTCGGTGGAGGAAATGCAGTTTCTTTCTATCTGAAGTGTGTTCTTTGTTCACAGCCTCGACAGACCGTTTTGACTGCTGCTGGAAGCATTGGACAAGCCAGTGGGGATCTCCTGAGACAGATTGGAGAGAATGAGACTGATGAGCGATTCCAAGTAAGATGTCTGCAGCCTCACAGTCTTGGGAAGGAATCTAAGAGATGGTGCAGACCTGAGCAGGGAGAGAGCAGTGGAAAATAAAGCAAATCTCCCTTGAGCTGTCAGGAGTAAGATTCTGGGGCATTACTTGAGGAATGAGGTCTTCTTAATATTAATTTTTTAAAAATTCTTTAATGGAAACAAAGTCATTTTCCTTATACCATACATTATTTTCCTAAACCGTCTATTTAGCTTTTCTAATCACCAATTTTCTAGGCATTCTGTACCTATATAATTTATACCTTTATCCATAGAAGTATTTGTGTCCCTCTCATTCTCCATACAGGAGACCACAGGACCCAAGCATGTCCTGTAGTACAACAAGTTGTTTAGTGTACATTCTTACACTGAGGGTGGATCTCCACAATGACTTCCTGGAAGCCTTTTTTACCCAGCTGGCCAGGAATAACTTTAGTATAAGTAGAATTGATTGCAGACTGCATCAGAATATCCCACTGAGCCCAAGCTGATTGTGTCCCTGTCCAGATTTCCCTTCCAGATCCTTAGACTGTCCTTGCATCAGTCGTATGTTTGTGTTAGTGCAGGTAGTCCTTTGTAGGCAGGTGCCTGCACAGAAGTATAGTAGATTTAGCTGCTGGTCTACTAGGCTTAATTATCGTAAAGTAGCCAATTTACTTCCCTCAAAACTATTATTATTTAAGGATAATGGAGGAAAAAGTCACCATTCTTCTTTAAGACATCTCATGCATCCTTTTATGTTTTAAAGCTCTGTCTTTGTCTCCTTTGGCAGGTTGTTTTCCTTGGGTTGGAATCCAAGCTCTTATTTCCTGATGTGCTAGGGAGGCTGGTTTAGGGTCAATGATGCTTTTGCTTGTGCCAGACCCTGAGTTGAGGACCAGTGCAGTAGTAAAGCAGTCCTTGGCCTCCCCGAGTTCTGGGTAGCCTATGGCTTACTGACATTGGGTTTCTTACTCTCTTTTCCTGCATCTTGAGATCCTATCTCAGAACTTTTCTTGGGCTCTCTGTGTACTACACGTTCCCAGAGTTAACAAAGATTTATTTTACTCAGGCTACATAATGGTGATCTTGTTGAAAAGTTTGACAAAGGCCTTGTTGGCAACAATAGCTGTAGTACAGCTACATTCTTTCTCGAACTGTATTTTTTTATATAAAATTAATAGGAATAGGATTTTTTAAAATGATTCTAACAAAGCCATTTAGAATAATCATGTTTCTAGACGACCAAACCCTGTTCCCATTGTGAAAGAATGAATTTATGTCAAATGAAGGAATGCTATGGCCTGCTTTAGGAAGCTATGTTTTAAAGCTTTTTTCAGTAATTTGTGACATTCGAGGTGTTTTCACTGAGCTCTGTGTTAGGTACCCAAGAACTGTAACTTTGCAGGCCAAGTTCCTAACAGTTGTGCAGCAAACAGGTGCTAGTCAGCTCCCAAAAGGTTCTTCACAATCACAGCCTTTACTTTACTTTGTTCTTGTATATCCGGGGCCCATCACAGACCTATAAAAGATTGGATTACACAGTTCCTTTAAGCCCACTTGGATTTTGTCCATTTTAGAATCAGCCTTCTTGGTCAATTCATAGTTTCAGATTTGCCTGGATTGCAGATAGTCTCTGCTCTCTGTATGATTGCACAAGATGAGCACTCTTTCCAGTATATCTCTCATAAAATATCTCATCATAAAGATTCTGTGGGTGCCCTTTAGATTTAGAATCAAAAGTGCTTTTTATTATCTGATGAATTAATAAAGACTTCTGACCACATTTCCTCTGGGGGAAGAGCCTTGACATGTTTGCTCAAAATAACAATGGCTCGTATGTTTGGGAAGGCATTTCTAAATCAAATCAACTGCCTTCAGTATTAAAAGCAAAGAAGTAAATTAAATGTAACAGCGGTTATTCTTCAGGTCAAACAGATGGGGGACGCATCTGGTAGGCTGATTCTAAGGGTTCTCCGTGCAGCAGGCAGAATGCCTTTTGGTTGATTTGAATCATAAACTGATCTTTAAAGGCTCAGAGCCCCTTTCTTCTGCAGTCATATCGTCTTATAACTCATTTATTTATGTAGGCTCCCTTTCCCCTTCTGTAATAATTTAGTCCCTGTCTAGAAGGCCACAGATGCTTAGAATAACTTATGTTCGGAGCCTTCCTTGGCTCCCAGGCTGTGGGTATCAGTGCCAGCTATTTGTCTCTGCGTGTCCAACGTTGCCCTCTGCAGGCAGAGTTGTGGCTGACTTCCTCGTGATAATCTGGATCCTTTTGCAAACCAGAAATCCAAAAGATACATTTTCAAATTCTAGTGGGGCACAATGGCTTTTAGGGCCCGAGTTATAACCTGCCTGCCACACGTGGTATTTTGTGGCATCTTGGCCTATTTCCAGCTTCTTCTGATACACCATATCGATCACGTATTCAAGAAATGTGATCACGACTCCATATTGGATGAGTCTATGAGTGTGAATCAGTGGTGAAAATAAAACTCCTTGCTTGAAGTAACCCGTTAAAGATTTAAACTTGGCTGGGCATGGTGGCACACTCCTGTAATCCCAGCACTCGGGAGGCTGAGGCAGGAGGATCATCACAAGTTCTAGACCTGCCTGGGCTGCAAAGTATGCCCAAGACCAGCTGGAACTGCGTAGCAAAACCCTGTCTTAAAAAAAAGACCAAAAAAAAATTTTTTTTAACTTGTATTACTTAAGAGATGTAGGAAGACTATATTATTAAGGTGCATGTCTTTTTTCCTTGATTATTTCTAAGGATAAGTT
>RJWT010054714.1:0-10250 GCA_004365215.1 Cuniculus paca
AGGATGTACCCCCTGGTGTTGGTGTGTCCTTAGTCTGGAGTGTCATTACTTGCCTTTTGCTGTGTGACAAGATTTTTTTTTCAATTCTTATTTTTGTTAGTATATGTGTGTAGGACATGATTACAGTCATTGTGGGGAGGTGGTATGGGTACATAACACATCTTAATTCTTTTTATGTTCCTTTCTCCTCCATTCTCTCCTCTTCTTTCCCCCTTTCTGCATCTCTTGGTTCTCTTTCCATTTGCAAAAGATCTATCTCTCTGTTTCCTATGATTTATCTTTTATCTTTCTTTTTAACTTATTTATACTTTGGCAAAATTCTATACCTTCTTCAGTTTCTCAGATATTCCCTTTTCTCTGAAACCTTTCTACGTCCCTCACCTATTCCTTTTTCTTCCTTAATCACTCCTGCCTCTGTAGGCCTGTGGCTCTGGAGGGTAACTCTACTGGAAGAGTTATAATTAGTTGTTCAAATATGTGCTCCTTGTCCCCATCCCTTGCAGCCTAGTGGCCAGTTGATTTAGAGTAGAAACCTAGCTTTACCCCATTTGTTTTCCGGTAACCTGGTGCAGTTAGGGAAGCACAATAAGTATTCAGGGGAGAAAGAATGACTGTCAGACCACCTCTTCTCACTGGGGTGTCTGCTAAATGAAGAAAGCCAGTGCAGGAGGGCATGATCACTTTGTTTTTGGCCTTGTGTACCAGGGCAAGGAGTTTGGGCTTTGCTAAGTATTTGTTCAGGGAATCTTTTATAGGCCCAAAGCAGTGTTTCCAGAAGATTAATCATGAATTGGAGGTGAGAGACCAATTAAGAGGCAATTATAATACTATAGCCATAGGCAGTAAAGGCTGAACTATGCTAATATCAATGATCATAAAGATAAAACAATTAAAGAGGTCTGCCACAGTGCTTCTTAAATTTTAATGCACACACTCCCAGTCAACTGGGAACCTTACCAACATGTACATTCTGATTCAGTAGCTTTGGGGTGAACGGCCTGAGATGCTACATTTCTCGGAAGCTGAGAACTGACACGCCAGAGATTTGTGTGGCTCGTTATAGTAGCCTCCGCCAGGTGGCTGACAAAAACTTGAACCATTACTGCAACTGGGGGACTGGATGCTCACTTCAAAGTGATTTTAAGTAGCTCGAATTTATACTTCAAAACAGAGACAATGCAAACTGTTTCTCCAGCACATGAAACTTTCCTTTCCTGGTGAGATTGCCTTTCATTGTAAATATTATAATTAAGCATCTGAATTGAGATGTGCCGTTAAGTATAAAAGACACATAGGATTCAGATTAGTTAGTACAAAAAAGCAGTGTAACATGTCCCCTAGATTATTTTGATATTGAAATAACATTTGGGGCTTACTGGGTTAAAAAAGATACCGTTTAAAATTAACTTCACCGATTCCTTTTTACCTTTTAAAAGTGTAGCTACCTGCAAATTTAAAATTGTAAGTGAGGCTTATATTTTATTTCTGCAGGACAGCAGTCCTGCAGTGGACCTCTGCTGTGAGAAGCAAGGCTCCGTAGTACTTAGGATCTCACCTCAATGTAGGCAGACAGCGTGCTGGTACCTTACACACTGGTATTTGTTTTCACAATTTTATTTCAAAGATGCTCGGTTGACTCAAAGCATCTAGTCATCGCTTATTTCAAGCCTCTAGAAAGCGACTTTGTAACATGTTGTCTTCCATAAATACCTAATTGAATGCATAACTACTGCAGTATAAATATTTTAAATAAAATATTGATCCCTTGATTTATCACAGAAGAATGTACAAGAAGCAGATCCAAGATTAGAGATGATGTCTTTTTACATTGCTCTGTGGCTGTTTCTTAAATGCTGCTTCCCCCAGAGAAAACTCTTTCTTTTAGT
The DNA here is from genome assembly GCA_004365215.1 of Cuniculus paca. Taxonomy (NCBI): domain Eukaryota; kingdom Metazoa; phylum Chordata; class Mammalia; order Rodentia; family Cuniculidae; genus Cuniculus; species Cuniculus paca. Next base: position 1,887 of record RJWT010054714.1, read on the forward strand.
GTTCACCAAATTGGTCCTTCAGGGACTGTCCTACATTGCAGAAAGCCAGACGTGTTGCCTCATCCACTACACATAAACTCCAAATATACGATCCATTTTGCAAAGAAAATATTGCCTGGAAAACCCTAATCACATAGATGTTGCTGGTTATACCACATCCATCTCCAGTTTGTAAGCATCCTCAAATGTATCTACTATGTGAATATTCAAAATTTATTAACTTGCAGTTCTTTTGATTAAAGCATGATTCGGTTTTAAGAAATCACTAAAACCAGCTTCTACAGTGAGCCGATTCATTTCATTCATTCAGCATATACTTGTGTAAGACCTGTAAGCCAGTCACTGTTGTAGACACTGAGAATTTAACAGGAGAAACAAGACAAACGGGCTTGATGGCACACATCTGTAATCTCAGCTATTCAGGAGGCTGAGACAGACGGATCGCAAATTCCAAATTCAGCCAAAGTAACTTAGTGAGATGCTCCCCCAAAACAATATTTAAAAAATATAAATAAGATTTCGTGATATAGTTCATGGTAGATCAGTTGCCTAGCATGTTCCAGAGCCAGAGCTCAATCCCTAGCACTGCAAAAACAAAACCAAAACAACTTCAAAATTCATGCTGTTCTTAAGCTTACATTCTTGAGACCTCTGAAGATGGACACAATTTAATAAGAAGTTGGGTAGTAATTAGTGACAAAAAAAAACAAAAACAAAAAAACAAAGACAGTTTGCATAGCATGGTAGGGTGTGCTTATCTGAGGCACTACTGTTGCAGTAGAAAACTGACTGCTGTTAGGGAGCTGTAGCCATCACCAGTCTGGGGGTGAGCACTTTGTACAGAGAACACCCAGGAACCAGCGCTCCATGGCGGGGGGAGGATCAGCTCAGCTAGGAGGACTGTGTGGCTGGAGCTGGGAGGGAGGGCAGGAAATGAGGCCAGAGTGGAATCCAAAAGCAGATGGTATAGGGCTGGGTTTGCAACAGGTAGGTCTGTGGCTGTTTTTCTACGTGTGCTCTAAGATCTCAGGAGGGTCTGAGCGTTTGCCCTCAGCTTTCCACATGTGTGCCGTTGCTGGTGCAAGGCAGACAAAAGAAAAATAGTCAGTATGGAACCAAACAAGTCATATTATTTTTGTAGTTTCATATTGGACCCTAGTTTAAAAAAAATCCATCTAAATTTATCGCCACCCAAGCCGTGTATTCATCTTTTATTCCACCCACATCATTGCCAATTTCTGTCCTTTCCCCACTAACTAAAAAACCATTTATCCGTATTCTCATATCTCTAATAGTTTCTCTTGAAATAAGGTATGTCCAAAATATGGGGAATGTTTGAATTTAAATTATTACAGTAAAAGACATTGCCATTAATCCTCCTTAAATACTCTACTTTTCTTTGAACATACATATCCTGCTATTCCTCAGCACTTTCTGAAGCAGTTCTGAAAGTCCTCTTTCCTGTCTTTAGATGCCCTGTTGTAGCTGCCTCAATGTTCTGGATTAGTTTAAAACATTTACCTTTCACGATCATTTTGACTTTGGGGAAAGTCCAGAAGTCACATGGTGCCAGATTCGGTGAATAGGGTGGATGAGGACACACTGTAATATTTTTATGAACTGCCTTTCTGTTGGATGCCCCTTGGCAGCAGCGTTCACTACACTTTTGGTCATATATCCTAAAGACATTGTATGATATATACAGTATATGTATATTATATATATGTATGTAACTAACTGGTGTACATATTTTATATTTTTTAATCACAGAAATTTGTCATACAATTGCGACTTGTATAAATATATACCTTTATTTTTTTCTTTGCAGGTAATCAATTAACTAATTGTAACAGCCGTATTTTGGAGGTTAAGGAAAACATGCTGCATTTAAAAAGTAGTAGCAAAAATAATGATGAAGAGCTCCTGAAAACTTTGAATGAGACGCATTATGAAATTACGCAGAGACAAAACCAGTCAGGAAATTTAGGTCCGTGTTGCTTTCATTTTTGTGTATGATTGCTTATTTGTCTTATGGTTCAATTTTTGGAGATTTAGATTAAATGTGTTCTGGTTTTTAGTAATTTTCCCCTCCATAAGCATAACTAATCCAGTACCATGCTCTTCCTGCGAGGCCGTGGAAATCAGGTGAGAGACCCCGCTGATGCATCTCCTTATCTCTACTTGAACAATGGTCTCTGTCTATGAACTGCACCACTCCATTCACCCTATAAATATGGTCAGCACCTGGGCACCACCTCTGACCCCTCTTCCCTCTTGCCTACCTCCAGCCAGTCAACAAGCCAACCTCTCAATCCTTATCCTGGCTACCTCATACATCTGCTCACATTTCCATCATCATTTCCATGACACTAATCAGGCCACCTTCGTGCTTCATCTTACTGTTGGACTTATCACATACTACGATTGTTCTTTCTTCTCGCTAGTCTTGTACCCGCTTATTTATATCCACCATGGCCAAAATAAAGACTGCACCATCATGAATATAAACCTTCAGTGACTCTCCATTACTCCAGGATAAAAATTCCTGCCTTGTGTTTCTCCCATGTAGTCCAATTCTTTGTCCAAGCTTAACCCCCTGGCATTCATGGATCAGTTTCCTGGCTGCTATGCAAATGCAGTCATATAGGGTGTGTCACCCTGTGAGACTGGCTTCTTTCACTTAGCATAGATATATGCAAATTGTTGTGCGAACAACTGTTTCTTCCTCTTTTATTGCTGAGATTTCATTGTATGGATGTACAGTGGATACGGTTTGCTGATCATTTTGTCAACTGAAGGAAATTTGAGTTCTTTTGGTTTTGGGCAATTACAAATCAATATTGCTATAAGCATTCATCACAAGGATTTTTTTTTCTTTGTATGAAGAAAAGTTTTAATTTTTTAAGGATTACAACTAGAAGTGGGATCGATGTGGTATATGTCAAGTCTATGTTTAACTTGACAGAACCTGCCAGACTGTTCACCAGGGTGGACTTACTACTTCGCATCCTCTGCAATAGTGTACGTGCCAATCACGACTGTTATTATGGCCATGGCAGTGTCACGATACCTCAGTTTTAAGTATTAATCCCCCTGTGACTAGTGATGGTCAACATTTTTACATGCTTATTTGCCATTCAGATATCTCGTTTGGAAAACATCTGTTCAAATCTTTTTCCCATTTTTTAATTGAGTGATTTGCTTTCTTGTCTAATGTTGACAGTGCTACATCTTATCCTGGATACACGCCAGATGGATACATGCTTGGAAATATTTTCTTCCAGTCTGTGGTTTGACTTGGCTTTTCTCTTTTTCTTTTTTCTTGGTACTAGGGATAGAACCATCCCCAAGCCTTCACACTGAGCCTACCTCCAGTCAGTCAACAAGTGTCTTGGTCACTTTTCTCTTGTTGCTGGGACAAAACACCTGACACCCAAAGTGAAGCAAGGAAAGGTTTATTTAGCTTACAGTTTCTGGAGATTTCAGTCCATGATAAGCTGGTTCCAAGGCAGGGTGATGTGGCACTGGAGCAACACTTCAAGGCAGCAGCCAAAGCAAAAGGGGGCACCCATTCACTGCAGCTGCAAGCAGCAAGAGCAAACTGAACAAAAGAGGGGTAGAACCCACCTCCTCCCACCCCTGGGTGGGTACAGAACTCACACTGCCAATCCCAGTGCTAGACAACAAATCAATCACAAGCACTAGATTCATCCACTTCCATGACTCCATGAGGCTTGGGGGGACACTTATATAAAAACCATAACAATAAGCCCCCTACCCCGTTTTTAGTTTTGAGACAGGGTTGCACTAAGTTGCCCAGCCAGACATGAACTTGCAATCTTCCTGCCTCAGCCTCCTAAGTGCTGGGTTAGCAGATGTGTACCACCATATTTGGCTTTATTTTCTTGATGTTCTTCAGAGGGCAAACACTTTTAACTTTTCTTGAAGTTCAATTAATCAAGTTTTCTTTTACGTATTGTTATGTTGTATCTAAGATCTCTTTACCTTGCCTAGGGTCATAAGGATTTTCTTTTGTTTTTAAAAACTTCATAGTTTCATGTTTTACATTTATATTTTTGAAATTTTTGAGTTAACTTTTATAAGTGGTCTGGAGTACAGGGCAAGGTCCAGTTTTTTCACTCAGATGCCAAAGTGTTCCAGCACTAGGTTGTTAACTGTCTTTTTTGCATTGATCGATTGCTTTCTCATCTTTGTCAAAAATCAACCATGCATGTATGTGCGGATCAATTTCTGTATTCTCTAGTCTGTTCCATTGCATATTTTTATGTAATATGCTGTTTTGATTACTAAGTTGTATATATTAAGTTAAAATTCAGTAGTTTTTCTAAGTTTTTTTTTTGAAATTGTTTAAGAAGAATTTAATGAAGGGTATAAACAGTCATTAAATGTTAAGGGGCTACAAAATGGTTATAAAGATGCAAACTTCAGTGAAATGATGTTTATCAGAATTGAGAAGATGCCATTTCTCTAGCATGTTTCACTTAAAACTAACAGCTTTGCTGGTCTGTGGTGTAGCTCATAGTGCTAGGCTTAACTTAAAATTGCTTTTAAAATAAATATGAATCAATAATCTTTGAATATACTTTGTTACAGTATAATTTTGATAATTCACATGTAAATATATATTTATTTCATGCTAAATTAGTCTATGGATTAGTCTATGGATTAACTTATTGACCCTCATTTAAAAAATTTGTATCAGAGAGAAAACACGCCTATGGCTAAAAACTCAGAAGTCCTATCTTCTCTTTCAGATGAGAAGAAAATGGATACACTGAATGAGGAAGAAACAGTTTCTGATATATTTGAAGACTTTAAATTCTTTCTTCCTCATCTAAGGAAAGTCAAAAGAATTTATCCTAAAGTATTAATTGGCCAAGGGAAAACAGGCGGTAAGAAACCTGAGACTTGGAAAATTGAAAGATATTTTGATCTTTGTGGAGGGGTATGCTTTTAAGTTTGAAAGTGTAACTCACTAATATCACAGGCAGACTGAGAAGACACCACCAGCCTATCTGGCATTAGGGAGGCTATGTATATCAGCAGCCCGAATATTCTCTGGTCTGGTAGAAAAAAATAGTTGTATAAATATTTACTGATTTGATTTAAAATTTGATTTTAATACAGATATTTTGAAAATAAGTCACTGCAAACCAAATATGCATTAAACATCTGCTGAATACTTGACAAATTTTTTCTCTTTGGTTTTGTGAAGATGCTTGTACTTGGCTGTCTTCCTGTTTTCCCATATTTTTTGGGACCCAGGTCAGCAAAAGTTTTACACCGAGGCAGTGCTTACACTCATCCTTGAAGCATGAACTCAGGTACACAAAGTAAGAAAAAAGCAGTGGAATTGGAAGCAAGGATATTGAGCCAAGTCTCAGAATTTTACCCTACAGCGGTGGAAGGCAGCCCAAGAAATCCACCAAGGTGGTGCCTTCCACCCCTCAAAGCTTGATTCCTGTGCCACTCTGCACACAAGAATCGATTTGGGGTGCACTGCAGGTCTAAACTGAAAGGCAAACAATAGGCCTTCTGGAAGATAACCTAGGAGAATATCCTTAGGATCCAAAGATTTCTCAAAAGAACCCCAAAAGGGTGAACTATAAAAGAAATGATGACTAAACTGCACTATATTAAAATTAAGAATTTCTGTGCATTAAGAGACACAATATTGAAAAGGGAACCCAGAAGAGTGATGATATTTTTGCAACACATAACAAACAAGAGGCTCATATTTGGAATGTGTAATGAGCATCAATCAACCAGTAAAGAGCCAGGCGTGGTGGCACAAGCCTGTAATCCCAGCACTCTGCTGAGGCGGGAGGGTGCAGTGAGTTCAAGCCCAACCTAATGGCTCCCGTTGTTCAAATTCAATGTGTAATCAGCAAAACACTAATTTTTACTGCTATTTCCAAAGTTCAATCTCTTTCTTTAAATAAATATTGCTCAGTTTGTTGTATCCTAGGGCCCTAAAGTAACTATTTCATCAATTTCTTTTTTAATTTTCTTACTGCTTTTTAGAAAGATGATTCTCTGAGTCTCTCCCTTAGCCATGCTGGAAGTCCTTCTCATTTTCAATCTGGGGTAATTGAGGATGGGGAGGCTGTGTTCTTCCCTCTTCTCACACCGCCAGGAACTGGGGCCACCTTGATCAGATATGAGCGGAATTCCTTGATGAAATCTTGGTACAGCTCTCCTTTAGGATAGCATGGGGCTGGTTTTCCTCAGTGCTTCACTTTGTACTGAGCAATAAAAGCCACTTAAGGGCATGGAGTCATTTCATCAAACCACTTAGAAATTACTTCAGACATTTCTCTCACTGATGGAAACACCTCATTGGTCTTTTCACTGCTGGGAGTTCCAGTGTCTCGTGAAGAGGAAGGGTAGAGGCTCGGCCACTGTGTGACAGTTGGTTAAGTGAAAACTGTAATAAGTGGCAAGCATTTGATTGAATTTTCATTGCACCAAAACTTTCCAACATAAGAACATTGTGGGGTATATTTAATACATTGACTAAAATACAATCAATTGGAAATAAGAATTCCCTCCAACAGAAAATGAAAGATGTGATCATGTAGTTAGGGTTATTTTTATAATGCAGTTTCAAACACTTTTTATAAGCATGAGACTAACCCAAACATTAAAAAAAAAAGCACAAAATTAATGCTGTTGTTTTGATTTGTGTCTTGAAATAATGCTTCCATACTCCGGTGTCTGCAGTTTCTTTTGCACTAGGTATTCCCACTGTGAGCAGAGGAAATCACAGTTACCTGAAGCAAACATTGAACTCTATTGTCACCAGGATTATGCCTTGGGAAGAGAAGGATTCCATAGTGATCGTTGCTGTTGCAGATGTATGTATGCAAAATAAGAAGTTCTTATTCTCTCCCTATAGTTTCCAAATTCCTTTCCTCAGTGGGAATCACTTCATCATTTTAAATTTTTATCCTAAAATTTTAAAAATTGGCCGGAGGATATAGCTCAGCAGTCCACAGCCTACTTGGCAAGTGCAAGGTCCTGAGTTTGATTCCCGGTACCAAAAACACAAATAAAATAAATAAATAAATACGATTTTAAAAAATGGAATCCACACATGCCTGTTTTGGGTTGCAGACAGTATATGTAATGCTTTTTGATGCCAGGGAGAAAGAATTAAATACGTAAATATACAGAGAAAACAAAATGGTTTAATGTGGGAGAGATAATTTTGCTAAATTTGAATTACATCTAATATAGTATTTCTGCATTCTGTAAGATACAGAAATTATATTCATGAACAAGATGTAGTTAGCCCAGTAAAATATCAATAAATGTTACAGGGTGTGCTGGCACATGCCTATAATTTCAGCATTTGGGAGACTGAGGTACAAGGATCACTGTGAGTGTGAGGTCTAACTGGGCTACCTAATGAGTTCAAGGCTTACTAATAATATTTTTAAAAGTTGGTGTATGTATTCAGAAATAATTTATATTAAGCCACAATAATTACTATTAATTGAGGAACTCCATCTGCCTGAGGGATTGTGGAAAATTTTTCTAGACCTTATTTACATCCTGTGTTATATTCCTATAAAGCAGGTACTAACATCCCGATCCTATCAATGAAGGAACAAGAGTTTAAAGAAAGTTAAGTAATTTGTATTTAAAGATTCAAATTTAGGTTTCTCTAAATTTTTAGGCTTCAAAGATTTCTATTTACCCCTAATGTCATTATGGTAATTACTGTAGAATTTGAAAATTTGAGCAAAACTGTATAGTACTGTGTATGTATTAGCACTATTAGACTTTTTGTAGGGAATTTGGTGGCATGTATCATATTTAAAATGTGTAAATTTTTTATCCTATAAATCCAAATTTTGGGAACTTATCCTGAGTAGATAATTATGCAAGTGTTAAACACAATAAGAATAGGGCAGTATAGAATAATAGTTGAAACCACAGACTCTGGATCTGGATTGCCAAGGTTCAATTTCAGCTTCTATGCTTCCTGGCTTGTAAATTTGGGCAACTTATTTAAGTCCTCTGTGCCTACTTTCCTTGTCTGTTAAATGATGATAGTACCATCTATGCCTCAGCAGTCTTCGGAGAAGAGATTAGCTAATATACTTAAGACGCTGGAATTTAAAATGATGCAAAAAATCATCATTTCAGTGCAGTATTGCTTGATGACAGCACAATATTGAAAAAAAAACAAAATGTTTAGTCAATAAGAGGCTAAATTTTTTTTTGTCTGTTTGTCTTTTGGAGAAAGGGTCTCGCTATGCAGTTCAGGCTGGCCATGAGATCACTTTGTAACCCAGGCTGGTCTTGAACTCACAACTGTCCTCCTGCCTCAGTCCT
>RJWT010054715.1:0-10251 GCA_004365215.1 Cuniculus paca
GAGACTTTTAACATGTGAGCCAAAATAAACTGTCTCCTTTCAGTTGTGGGTATTGGGGATTTTGTCCCAGCCATAAGGAAAGAGATCAAGACCTTCTTCTAGCCAGATTGGCTGAAACCATTCTCTAAGTTGCTTTTTATATTTTCCCAGCTCTCCCTCCTGCAGTCACTCCATTTTGCCCATGCTCTTAAATATCACCCCAAGTCCTTTCCCCAAGTTGGTTGCCAAGGGTTTGCCTTTGATCCTGACCTTAGGGAACAACTGATCCCAGCCATCTGCAGCTGCTTATGTTCTCTGCAGATGCATGCCGTTCGCCTGCCTCCTGTTTCTTGCTACCCTAGGTTTCTATTCTTTCTGGCATAGGCACAGCCTCTCTGGTTGGCTCATCTTACTCAGCATATTCCTCACAGATTGGTGTTTTTTCAGGTTTTGCGTTTGGCCCTTTTCTAGTCATGTGCACCCATCTCCTCTGATGCTGTTGCCAGCTCTATGTTGAAGATTCATGTAGCCCCTAGCTCACTGTTTTTCTGCCAAGATTCATCCCAAGATGTCTAATTTCCTCCCGGAGTAATGTGGTTGTGCATGAGAAATTCCAGTGCAAAATATCCAAAGTGGTACTCATTCCCCCATCCTAATTATTCTACATTTCCAAAGCTACCTTTAACAATAAATGTCACTCCAATTACTTGGTTTGCCCAAGTGGAAATCTGAATCGATCTTTTGATTCCCCCTTTCCATACACATTCTCTCATCATGCCCTGTTCATTTTACCATTAATTTTATCTATAATTTGAACACTTCTTCCTGTTCTTACTGCTCCTATATCATGCGATCATTATTGTCTTTCTTTTGTATTAGGATACCTCGTCAGAGGTTTCCGTGTGTCTTCTTCACATTGAGAGGATGGGGCTCTTTCTAGAATATAAATCTGATAATGTTACATGTGGAATAAAGCTCCAGATTGTTAATGTGACTTACAAGGCCCTTTGAGTGTGATCCCTTTTTATCTTTCTAGTTTTATTTTTAACCACTTCTGCCTGCCACTGTATAACTGAATAGTACTACGCATGTTTAATTTCTTTACAGAGGTTCTCACTTTACTTCCAAACGTTTGCATATGTTTATCTCAAGAATGCTTTTCCCTTGTGTCCTATCCACAGGAGATAGGAGTGATTCTCACCCATGAAGAACTCCTCCCCTTTGGGACCAGTTCCGATTTGTTTTCCAGGCTGCACTTGGATGAATCCTTGTAGCTCTGGAAAGGTCAACCTGTGCTTCTCAGGAGGGCTTTTTGGGGCACAAATATAATGTAGCACACTATAGATATTTCATGATCAGTTAGAAGTCTCTGACCATTACTGTTCTGCTCTTTCTGCTGAATTTAATTGACCTTGACGGTGTCTACAGCCCAGCTGCATACGTGATGAGCACTGAGTCAGAGTAATTGTCTATACCTTAAGGTACCCTGGGCTAATTTAAGGCCCCTGCCCAGAATGTTCCTATCATTATTATGGTAATGCCCTTAACTGTGCTCCCTCTGTAAGGACCCCTTCCCTTGTTCCCAGAGTGTTTCTGGATTATGATAAATAATTCCTCTGTTTCCAGACCAGCCTGCCTTGTCAATATATGACTGAATGTATGTAACCAATTAGGTAATGTTTGTCATTTGCTTTATATCTCCCACTTCTAAATTCTATATGAACTAAACTCTTCCTAAATTCAGTGCTGTTGCCTTTGAGGAATTATCCCACAACAGTCCATGGGTGTGAAGATCCAACAGTCTTCTGGTGTAAAGATTAAATGCTGCCTTCTTATCTCCTCAGTACAATGAGGTTTGCAGGTTGGTTTGGTTTGGCTTGGGAATTTTCCCACAACAGGCTAAGCACCCCGCTTCAGTCTGGCATGGCACTTTGCAGCAGTGATGGCTCCAATTTGTTCATATCTCCCTGTACCCTTAGGCAGTGTCCTCTCATTAACTCTGTGCTTGGCCATGTGACTTCTTCGGCCAATAAGACAATAGAAGATGTCACACAAGTAGGAACTCAAACAATATGTGCACTTTGGAGTTTGTCCTCTCTTGCCCCTGCCACACCCACCCTGTGAGTAAGCCCAGCCCAACTCTGTGTGACAGGAGAAACGTGGCTGTCCAGCTGGTGGCTGTGGCTGGCAGCTGGCTGACCATTAGACCTGTGGAAAGAGCTGTTCTCTTTCACCTGGGTCACACTTACTCCAACCAGATTTCTTGTAAAGTGATACTTAACCCTCAGAAATTAGCCTGTCATTTTCTGTAACAAATCTGCCTGATGGCCCTTCTAAATCAGATTCCTCCTGGGTAGAAGCACTCATCAGCCCTTTTACTTTCTTTCCACAGTGCTTACTTCAACTTGCATTCAGCATACTTGATTGTACCATTATCGATCTAACCAAGAGTGGGCATCACAAGAGAGGGAAACAGTGATATCGCAAAGCTCACTGTGGGGTCTTGGCTATGTGTTGAATTAGTGAACAAATGAATCAGTATGGAAGTTAATGTCCAGGGCGAGAGACTGTTCAGTAGAAAGGGAGGTCAGTGGCGTTTCAGGCTTGGATTCTGCAGTTTCCAGTAGTATGTCTTGTCACTTGCCTGTCTCTTGAGGTGACAACTAACGTAAACTTACAGTCACCAATTGTAGTTAGGATCTTTGGGACCAAACTCACTTTAGGTCCATTTTTCAGGTTCTTGAGTGCAGCTGAAATCATGGTGTTCACCCTTTTCCTCCTGTGTGGCAGGAAGCCAGCCCAGTGTGGCAGCAAAGAGCAAGTACAAGGAATAAAAAGGCAGGGTTAGGGTCCTGCTTCTGCACTGACATACTGGATGACCTTGAGCAAGTTCTCAACAGTGATGAGCTTCGGTTTCCTCATTCATGTAGTCCTTTTTGTGAGGATTAAATTAGTAATGTGCATAAAATTTGTAAGATGCGTCACTAATTCCTGTATCTTTTCCATTGTCCTTTCTCCCACTTTTGCTATTTTCAGCCTATCTCTGTTTCCTTGGTTTCTTCTTCTGCTTATACTGGCATGTGATAAATATTACCGCAGTGATTGAATGGAGATTGGGGGACTAGTAATTTCCTGCTCACTATCTTCTCATAAATGGCAAATTCACTCCATGGCACATAACCTAGGGAACACGCCTGGGCCTCTCATGCTCTTTGGCCTGTTTCTCAGCAGGACGCCAGTCATTCTCTTTTGCAGGTGATGTATTTGCTGCATGCCTGACCTGTGGCGTAGACTACAGAGCCTGCTCTTGCCGGAGTTCCCAAAGCCAAGGACGTTACCTTCTCAACTTCTCAACGAGCAGTGCATGCTTCACTTGCAAAAGGGAATCAGAGGATCGTGCTTAAAATGAAAACTCTTGGCTACATGCAGGGGTTTGAGAAAAACATCAAATTCAAGACAATTTTCTGGCTCTTAGCCCAAGGTGGAACATAAAATGTTACTATATCTTTTGCTTTTAAATGTTTGTAGTGCTTTGTTTTCTTGAAATAATCACATACTCGTTCAGCAAGCCAGGTCAGCGGCCCCTGAATCTTGTGACTGAATCTCTGAAACGATTTCAGGGAGAGGATAGGACTTTGAGGTTCTCTGGGAGACAAAAAGACTCTCATGTCTTAGTTGCTTTCCTTGTCGCTGGGACAAAATCCCTGACACCCACAACTTACAGGAGAAGGAGGAAGAGGAGCAGGAGGAGGAGGAGGAGGAGGAAGAGGAAGAAAAGGAGGGGAGGTGTATTTTGGCTCATGGTTCAGAGGTTTCAGGCCCTACATGGTTGGGTGGCATTAGGAAGAAGCAGCATGGTGGGAGGGACTGGGTAGAGGAAAGCTCCTCACCTCATGGCACATAGGACGCAGAGAGCCAAGGGAAGAGCTAGGAAAGAAGATCGACTCTTCCAGGCCACACACCCAATGATTCAGTTCTGTTAGGTTTTATATCTGGTTGTTCCCCAAAGCCTCATGAGCCCTTAGGTGAGGCTTTGGGGAGGTGACTGGATCATGGTGGAATGAGAACTCACTGATGCATTAGTCCACTGATGAGTTCATAGCTGAAAGTGCCGTTGGGAGGTACAGCCTGACTGGAGGAGGTGAGTTAATGGGGTGGGGGTGGGGGATAGTCTAACAAGTCTATCTCTCCCTTCTCCTCGCTTGGTCTTGTGCTATGCTTCCTGCTTGCCATGCCATGGACTGTTTCTCCTCTGTGATGCCCCTCTGCCACGCCACCCTGCCTTGGAGCCTGCGGACTATGGACTGAAACCTCTACAAATTGTGAGCCAAATAAACCTTTTCTCCTTTAATTTGTGGGTGTGGGGTATTGAGGCTCAATGATGAGAGAGTAACTAAGACTAGCACATTTAGCTATAAACTTATCAGTGGACTAATACACAGAAGAGTACAGTGCTCCTATAATCCAGTCACCCCAAAAGTCCCACCTATCAGAAACGTGAGGTTTTGGGGAGCCACCTAGATATAAAGCATAACATCTCACTGATAGAACATGATATCTGGGAGACTACATACGAAGACTTTGTGCATGAAAACAAGACTGTTGTTTTGATGATCATCTAAGCTTCAGGTTTCTTCTGTTTTTTACTGCTCTTCTCATGAGTAGTTGCGTGTTCAGAGTCAGCCCTTCCAGTTCATGACTGTCTTGGTTGATTTTCCTCTCATTGCTGAGACAAAATACGTGACACTCAAAATGAGGGAAGGAAAAGTTTATTTAACTTACTGTTTTTGGAGGTTTCAGTCCATACTCAGCTGGCTCCAAGGCAGGGTGGAGTGGCTGAGGGGCAACATGGCAGCTGTGGCAGATACCAGAAGCCACAAGAGCAAAAGGGCAAAAAGAGAAAAGCATACCCGCTTCCCTCCCTTATACTGTATGCCTGCTACACATCCCTGGGCAGGTGCAGCACTCACACCACCAATCCAAGTGCTAGACAACAAACCAATCACAAGTGTTAGACTCAGCTGCCTCCATGACTGCATGAGGCTTGGGGGGCTACCAAGACATAAACCATACCATTCCACCCCTGCTCCCCAAAGACTCATGTACATCCTTTATACAAAAGGCATTTAGCCCATCTCCAAGAGTTGCCAAAGTCCTAAAAGTTTCAGCATTGCTGAAAAGTCTAAGTCCCAAGTGTCCTCCAAGGTCTAAGGCAAACTCTTAGCTGCAAGCCCCTGTACAAATGAAAATAAAGTTAAATACTTCCAACATACAATGGCACAAGATAAATGTTACCATTCCAAACAGTACAAAGGATTGGGACCAAAGGAAGTCCAAAATCCGGCAGGGCAAACTTTAAGTCCTGGAGTTCCACACTCAGCATCTGAAACAATCTGGTTGTGAGCTCCAAAAGGCTTGAGTGACTCCACCCTCATGGCACTTTAGGTGGTTTTAGCTCCCACATGTTCTCTCTTGGGCTGGCTTTGCTCTGTCTTTGCAAGTTTCCTTAGATGATCCGTGCTCCTGGCATTTCCACACTTCTGGGTTCTCCATTGCACCTTTGGCTTCACACTCACAGCTTCACACACTGCCCTCTCAGGGACACACTACCGCACCTCTGAGGCCTTCTGAAATCTGGTTGGAAGCCTTTTTGACCTCAGAACTCATGCATTCTCCATTCACCTAAAACCAGTGCCATGTGAATGATGTCAAGGTCTGCTGCTAGCCGGATCAGTAGCCAGGCTTTCCTCTCTCTTGGCTGTAGGGGTTGAGTACTTGGATAGCTGGGCACTCTGAACCTGATTGTGAGGAACAGATTCTCTACGTCACCGTCATTCTGGATCCTGGTGCAGCCACCGCCATTTTGGAACCTCTAATAGCCTCTGCCGCCATTCTGGAGCATGGGGCTCTGCAGCTTTCTCCTCCAAGCAAAGCCTTTAACTTTTGCAGTTTTGAGGCTGCAGAGTGTGTGGACATGCTGCCTCTTCCTGTGATCCCTGCAGGCCATCTTTTTTTATTTTTGTGTTCCGGTTCAGTAATTGAGAGGCACTATTTTTTTTCTTTTTGGTACCAGGAATTGAACTTAGGACCTCATGCTTGTCAGGCAGGCACTGTGCCACTGAACTAAATCCTTGGCCCATGCACTATTGTAATGCTTTACTTGTACTCAGTCCTTTAACACAATGAAGTCAGTACTGTTAATATCTGCCTACTGCAAATGAGGAAACTGAGACACAGAAGAGTTAAGTGATTACTCAGTTAATGGGGGTGGAGGAGCCAGGATTATAAAATCTATTGAGTTTCAATATCTTGTTATTAACTGTGGAGTTAAATCCAGTCTGCAGTGTATTGTTTGTATGGTGTGAGAGTAAAGAATGATTTCTACACTTTTAAAAATTTAGAAATAAGAAAAAAAGAATATGTGAAAGATTCTGTGTGGCCCACAAAGCCTAAACTATTTACTATGTGGCTGTCTGTGGTGAGACCTTGCTGACTATCAGAGCCATGTCAGACCCATGTCAGAAACAGCCTAGGCCTAAGGGCTACAGATACAAATCCAGGGGAGTCCCCCTCCCCAAGGGTGTCATTACACAGGTGACACCAGTCCTAGCTAGCACAGGACACGCTACTTTGCTACTGCTGTCATGACATTGTTATTGAATTGCACCTCATTTACTCTACGTCCCCAGGGTGCATGCACTGACACGGTGATGATGGTTACTTTGGTACTTGCACTTGCCCATGGCTAAGACTTTGAGCCCCACATATCTATCTATAGCATGGCTAGAGAAATATTTTCCCCTCTGGCTTTTCCAGGTCATGCTGCTGTGACAAACTCCCTGGACTGGAGGGCTTAAAACATAGACATTAACATTTTTACAGTTCTAGGAGCTGGGAAATCCCAGATGGTGCCTGCAGATTGGTGTCGTTGACGTTCTGCTTCCTGATTTGCAGATGGCTGTCTTCTTGCTTTGTCCTTACCTGGTGGAGAGAGAAGGAAACAGAGAGGGCTGGAGGGAAGGAAGGACTAGGTGAGAAGACTACATTCTCCTGTCTTTTGTGGTGGATTAACCCCATTAGGGAGGTCCCATCCCTTTGAGCTCATCTAACCCTAACCACCTCCCAATGCCCTACCTCCTATGTCATCACACGGTGGGGCAAGAGTATGCTCATATGTGATTGAGCTGTTTTTCACTCAGTCTGAGGCAGCTAGAAAAACATGAGCAGTGCAGAGAAAAGAGAGGAAAGAGATAAGATTGGGCACGGAGAGACCAGCACTCACAGGTGTGCTGAATCTCTGAAGACAAAGGCGAGGGGCGAGCTTAAATGTACTCTGTAGGGGAGGGCACAGGGCTGCTGACATGGGCTGTTGAGCAAGACGTGGCTGAAGGGGGTAGGAGCATTTGTGGTAGGCAGGGGGTCTGGCAAAGGGCAGTTTGGGAAGAAGAAACTGCAGGGGTTTCTGGGAAGAAGGAGCTAGGCACCATTATGGTTCAGCATGTGGCCTGTCACCATGATGGCTGGGCAAGTCTCAGGCGGGGCACCTATCAATATGAATCTGGGGGGCGGACACAGTGTGCATCCATAATGTCTCCAGCAAAGTTCCTCCCCTGTGCACTGCAGAACGGTGGCTGCCTGTTTACCAGGCAATGATAATTGTGGGTAATGTACTACTCTCAGTTCTATTTCCGCTGCCTCCCCGAGTTTCCTGTATTTGTTTCTTGTCCTCTGGCTGTTTGTACATGACTAAAATCAACCTGTCGTTGTGGTGCTGGGTGTGTGTCAGACCCCATCAGCCAAAAGGGTCTCCTGATGGAGTCTGCTTGACGATTCCTCAGTGCACAGTCTGTGCACCTCCTGGTGGCACCAGCGATGCTGCTGCCCATTCCACAGCCCCAGGTCCCACGGTAGCAGTTGCAGCAGCTGTAATGACACCATCAGGACAAGGGGCTCATGGCCTTTACTGTTGAATCGCTTCAAGGTCATGTCTGTTTACTTAAAGAAGTGGCATCGCCTAAGGGATTGTTAGAAATGCAGAATTTATGCCCTGACCCTACCCCCCAACTACTGAATTAGGATGATTGAGACCCACAGTTGTGTCTCATTTGATTCTTAGAGTAACCCTACAAGGAATTCATTCTTCAGATGAAACAACTGAGGCCAAAGAGAGGCAACTGACTTGAATAAAACCCATCAAGCAGAGCTTGGGGGAGGCTGTGTTCCCAGAGGACCCGGTCCTTGCCTGTGAGTTTGAGCCTGCGTCACATCTCAGCCGCTTCCTAGCTGCATAGCTTGGGGTCTTACTTTCTTCATCTGTAGGGCATTGTTGAGCCACATGATCTCTGAGTTCCTCCCAAGTTCCCAAATCTATCATTTGAATGTAAGCCTGTTTTACATATGCTCATTTTCCAAAGAATGAGAGTCCTCTGAACTTGAGCAATGGAAGGATTTAAAGTCTGGGATTTAGTGGAAGGGGGACAGTTCTTCCACATGGGCAGCTCCGCCTTTGTTTGCGTACCAATCTGGAATTCATTGCTGACTAATAGCCAGCATCTGCCTGATAAGTGAAATTATGATTTCCTTCCTCTTTTTTCTTGAACCACAGTGGGAAATAAAGTCACCCCATAGGGAGGAGAGGAGAAAAATCACTCTGGAACCATGAGGCATTTTCAGCTAATAGTAAGAAGTTGTTGGCAAAACATAAAGGAAGATGAGATAAGACGTGTCCTTTTTTTTTTTACGAGTTTTTTTTTTTTGTGTGATTTTGATAGTAATTCTGTGGGAGAGAAATGTATGTACAATACAAATAGGAGCCGTTCTGTAGTTGAGCTAAATTCTTTTGCCCATGAAGATTCTTAGTGATTTCACACATTCAGACTGTGGTTGACCACTGGAGTAGAGGTGAGAAAGGGTCCAGCAAGGTCGGAGGGCAGCAGGTTACATAAAGTTAGAGTGATTCAGCACTTTGGAGTGTAAATTCTTCCTATAGTCAAGAAAATTGAGACCCAGAGGAAGTTGTCCAAGATTATACAATGTGTGACACATATTGTGTGTTTCCCCCATATTTTCTATGCCATCCATCTCAGACTAAACTTGTGTTTCACTTGACTTCCTGTCTCATGTAGGCTAAATCAGTTTAATTTGCTTGGAGTCTAAGTGCCCTGGAACACAAATCCAGGCACACTTAGTCCTACCACTTGGGGCACCTGACTGGTAGCAGCTTTTCTCCCACCCACTCATTATATCTTTACGGATATTCTTATGCACTTTCATATGCCCAGGCTTTTATAATTTCATTATGACAAAGAAGAGTGAAAGACAAGGAAGTGTTGGAGTGGATCACGTCTTCAGGGGTTCACAGGGATTCATGATTCACTCTCAGCAGTGGGATTTCTGGCAAGAGCATCTAGGTTGTTCAAAAGTGTTGCTCCCATTGAGATTTCCCTTCAATTTACATACTATGCACCTCCATATTAGAGCTGGAGTGGACTTTCAAGTCTCTTGCCTTTTGTCATCCATTTTCTTAAAATATGATTTCTACTCTTCCACCTGAAGATCTATTGTAAACATATTCAGATGTGAGTCTGCAGGGTTTTAGAAGTGATTCTGCACAGTTTCAGGGAATCCAAGTGGCTGTCATATAAGATTGTTCCCATTGCACCTTCTGGTGAACTGGCTGTGGGCATGCTTTCTGAGAACTCAGTGAAGCAGACTTGCAATCTGAGTCTGTAAGAAGCAATTACTTTTTTCCCACTGGCAGATCTCAGAGCAGAGTCCCTTCCTATCATGCTTCCTCTGCTAGCACAGGAACTGGTTGACGAGCCTCTGTGGTGAAAACAAGAGAGAGTTCTTTCTCATGCAGAAAATAAATTACACAGCTTTCCTGAACATAAAGGGGGTGAGATCTACATTCTTCATGTTATTGACCAAACTAACCATCATAATTAGCTTTGGGTTCCTCAAAAACGAAAAATATTGTTACTTTTTAAATTTGTACGTCTTTATGGAGTCCCTTATGGTACTTAGTTACATGTATATGTTATAGTTACTTTCTCTTTGATGGGACAAAATATCCAACACTCATAAGTTAAAGGAGAAGAGGTTTATTTTAGCTCACAGTCTGTAGAGGTTTCAGTCCATAGTCAGCTGGTTCCAAGGAGGAGCAGCATGGCATAGGGGCATCAAAGAAGAGAAACAGCTCATGACAGGGCAGGCAGGAAGCAGCAAAGAAGCAGCAGCCTCCCTTTCCCTTTTATTTCATCCAAGCTACAG
>RJWT010054716.1:0-10247 GCA_004365215.1 Cuniculus paca
GATAGATAGATAGATAGATAGATAGATAGATAGATAGACAAATAATCCAAAAGAGGAAAAGCATGAAGAAAGATCCCAAGTGGGAAGAAACATGGTGCCTTCAGAAGTTATGAGGATGGGGATGGGTGGGGTGGCTCTAACACAAAATGATCAAGCTACCAAAGTAGATATGGACTACTTGAAGTATGACCTCACAGATGATATGAGCATGTTATTTATTCTTAAACACAACACTCTTGGAAGCCAAAGTCATTAATTATTATAACAAACAGAAACTGACATAGTTCCAGCAAACTGGTATGTATCCATGTATTAGTCAGCTTTCTCATCACTGGCACAAAATGTCTAACATGAAAATTTAAAAGAAAAAGTCATTTAATTTTGGCTCTCAGATGTAGAGGTTTCAGTCTATGGTAAACTGGCTCTAAATCAGGAACACCACAGTGGAAGGGCATGGTAAAGCATGGTAAAGCCTACTTCATGGTGATCAGAAGCAGAACACAGAGAAAGAATGCCAGCAAAATATAAATCCTCCAAACACACACCACCAGTGATCCACCTCCAGTTGGCCCCCCTCCTAACAGCATATTCAGTGGGTTAATTCACTGATGAATGTAACACCCCCATAATCCAATCCTCCTGACAGGAGTCTATTGATCTAGTTGGGTTGGCAGTTAAGATTAACTGGCACAATTAGCATCCTACTCATAAACCACATAAAAATTTTAATGTGACCACATTTACATTTTATAAAATGATCCCTCTGGTAACTGTGGAAAACTTACTTGAGGAGTTATGTCAATGTGAGGAGACCAGTTGCTAGGCTATTCCATATTAATTATTTGTTGATACTAACTATATTTTATATTAGTTGTTGGAGAATTGAATGAAAGAAAGGGTGGGGATGGAGAAGAATGGAAAGGTTTTTCTGAAAGAAAATAGTTTGAGAAGTAATTCAGGCGCCAAGACCTTTCCTTAGCACCAGCAGCTAAGTCCCCAGGGAGTCTTCTGAGCACAGGCCTTGATGAATCTGAAGATTGCAGTGAGTACCACCACTTCCATTAGTGATTATTATGAAAGTCTAACGGAGGCTTTGATACTGGAGAAAGGTTGATAGAGCTAAGTGTTCCCCACTGGACAATGAGTAACAATTTGTGCTCCCTTCAAAATTGCACACAGAGTTCGTGTACTTTGAGGAAAATTGGAGATCTTGGTGATTTTCATGGCTCAAGACAGAGAATGAAGAGCAAGGAGGTGGAAGGTGGTTTATTATTGAAAGTTCAATACTGGGTGCTAGAATGCCAGCATCAAGAGTAAAAAGTTATAGGAAATGACAACCAGACCAGCAAATAAGAGAGCAACAGCTGTGATTTGTGGACATTGATGTTTTGGAGACACTTAGCTGAAATACACAACTATAGTTACTATAGTTATATTTTGGAAGTTGACTTTAATACATAATTCAAAAACCTCCTTAACTCGGTGCAGTTTTAAATGAGATGTTGAAATTGTTGTCCAGTAATAGTGTAGAATGGCTCTTCATCGGTTGTTTCTCTGGCCGGTGAGTGCTAAGAGAATTTTGTTTAGTCCTCTAGTCCTTTCAGTCAATCTGATTGCATCTGACCAGGGAAGCCTTGCTAAAGATGTCACTTCCTGCCTTTACCCTCAGGCACAGTCAGCCAGGAAACTAAAAGAAACTTGACTGACCAATGCTCTCCACTAAAGGTCAAGAACCCTTTTCCTTTCCTCCCAGGGTCTCACTCTATTTCATTGTTAGATGATTACAAGATTGTTATATGTAAAATATTCACTTGTCTTAATCATGTAGATCCCAAAGAAAAAGAAATAGTTTGAATAGGGACTCTCATTTGTGTGCACACTCAGCATTTCTTCTGGCAATACACTAATTACATTTCGAATAACCCACACTTCTAAAACTTTCTAGAAATAGGGATGGGATGTGCAGTAGTTCCACCTGAGATCAGCTGTGAAATTCAGTTTGAGACCTGGTGATAGAAAATGACTTCTTTCCAAATCAAAATATTCAATTCTACAGCCATTATAAATGATGTTATAAAAATACATTATCAAGACATCGCCAGATGTTCATACTAAATTATTAAGTCAAATGCTGGATTTTAAAAGAACATGCCCTGAATACATTTTTATTTTTAAAACAAGTAAGAAAAAAAAAACTTCAATATAAAGTGAAATCCTGAAAGTAGTAAATCTCTATGAAGTGAAAATGATAATAAATTTTATTTTCTTTTGGATTATTTATATTATTCGAACTTACAACCATATGCTACTTGTGTTATAATAAAGTATAAAAGGCTGGGCATAAACAAAAAGAGGCTGGATATATAGTTCAACAGTAGAGCACTTGCAAAGCATGTACAGGGCCCTGGGCTCATGGGTCAACATGATACAGAGACAGAGACAGATTCAGATACAGATTCAGATGCAGACACAGATAAACATGGATTTCAATGTTTATAAATAGATACGAAAGCCTTACTGGAATACAACTATAATACAACATAGTACCTGAAACGGGGCTATCACCAAACCAACCTAGTGTAATGGCTAAGAATATTGAGTCCAAAGTTGAGCTGCTTTAGTTGCCACTTTGATAACTTAATTGATTTCACAGTGCCTTAGCTATTCCATTTGTAAACTGGGAATAATAACAGTTGTTAAATTGAGAGTTGTGTGAATAGGTGAAAAAAAAATGTTTATAAATTACTCAGCATATCACTCATTTTGAATAGGTGCTAAGACATTTTTAGAGTAGAATCTTCCACCTTGTGGGCAAACTGTGCTTTAAAGAAGGCTGAATGCCAAACCCATGATAAACGCAGTGGTTTTATGGGAAAACTGCTAGCCCCTTATATGGCATCTCTCACAGTCTTCCTGATGCTTGAAAGGAGCTCTGGCCACCCTCAGAAACTTCTTGATTGATCCAGTGCAGAAATTCTAACCCTGAACCTGGAAGAGTATCTGTTATTATTCCTAAAAATTTTAGGTTTCTCTGGGCACTGAACTGAGGCCTCTATCTTTGGACTATCTAGACAACTTCAGTGGGAGTAATTGACAATACTGAAACTTTATTAACCTAGTTATTTTATTGAAACTAAAGCAAGTTGGTATTAAATAGATATTTATGAAGTATAATTTCACTTATTCTGGGCTTAGTTCAAAAATAAATATATTCCTTGATGAATTTCAAGGCACAATTTTATAATTTGCCCCTTTATCTGAGCTGAGAAAGTGGTGTATTTGAATTGAGCTCATTTGATGGACCCCTGTTGGTTATGTCAATCAAAGTATAAGAGCTCCTGCTATCCTACCTTAATTTAGAAGGTACCTGAATGCTGATCAACCAGACAAGTAGATACTGGTAACTATCAAATACAAAATTACATAGGAACATGATAGATCTGTGTTTTCAATACAGGGACACGTAGAAGTCTATTTTTTTTTCAAGAAATGCCGATATGTAGACATGCCTATGAATATGTAGTACTCAACCCACTTCACTCCATTCTTAATGGCCTTTATTAAGGGGTAATTTATGTGCATTTTTGTGCAATAAGAAGAAAAAATTTCTACTCCTTGATAATGTAATATCCTAGACCAGTTCTCTTTTTTGAGATGTCAAATATCTACTTTATTATAGTGAAAAAGTGACAGTCAATTTAAATCAAAATTTATGGAGAACATTAGGAGCTGGAAGGACTTTGGCTAATCACTGTAATGTCCCCAACAAATGGTAAATGAAAGCATAAGGAAATTGAGTTAACACAAGCTAAAAGTTCACGTACTTATGGAATTATATTAGAAGACCTACAACTTAATTAAATTATCAGAAGCTGCTCATTTAGCTTCTGTTGTACTAGTGTACACTTATGCAGTTTTACTGTTAGATATATATTAAGTAATAGGTTTGCACTGGGTCAAATTAGGAGAACCCTAATGAAGCAGAACAGGGGAAAGTTTAATCCATCATGAAGCATCATTCTGAATCTTTATATTGAATATTATTAGGCCGAGATTTCCCTGGTTAGTTGGTTACTCTCATATCTATCATCCTGACATTTTGAATAATTGAAAAATCAAACGAGAATTTTGTACATGGAAAAAATAATTTGATGGAGAAGAAATATGTTATTGATCACCTAATCTTTGATTTCTTTTTTAGTCTTATATTTGTTTTATAACTGTAGAAGCTCCAAAAATGGTAAAAGTACAGCATTTTTTTAAAAAAATAAGGCATATTAACAGCTTTTACACAAAGGATAATTTCGTGAGATGCAAAAGACAGAAATTTACATACAAAATCACATAATTAGTATTTTCTCTACTTTGAATTCATTTAAGGTCAGTAAGTTCTTGCATTCAAGGTATTAAGCTATGAAATGGTTATTTTCAAATTGTTTTCAATACACACTCCAAGGTATTTAGCAATTATACTCAATTATTTTTATTCTCTTCAGTGTGTGGTATTTTGTTTTTTGTGGCTACTCACTTAACTCCGCTGAGAAGAGACAGTCTTCAAAACTGAAGTTCGGACAAGTACATGTGTCTGAGTTCTTCCTGAGGAGTCCTGATTAAGCCCAGGGCAGAGCAGTGCTCTCTGATAGAGAAAACCAGTGAAGCTAAAAAGTTCTCAATGTAATTCGAAAAATGTGACCTTTAATCAATCCTTAGATAACAATTTAAATGTAAAAGTATAAATTTTTAAACCATAAATCTTTTGGAAAATTCTGACATAATTTTCCTTTCTGATAAAACTAAATGGAAAAAATAGGTTATTTGCCGTGATATTTGGTAACATATACATGTACACACTAAGAAATGAGAAGAAAAAAATAGGGCCTCCTGCAGACTTGTTTCTCTCTGCTTGCTGGGGGGAAAGAAATAAGCTGCCTCCCGTCCGCATTTAGAGAATTAATTCTCATATGAAATGAAAGGTCCCGTCCAATCCTATTTCACGGTAGCTTTGAATGCTTGACTCTATCAAAGCAAAGGGCATTACTTGATTGTTCGATGTTGACATCACTTTACACCAGAAGGTGGCAATTGTTTTAATAATCACACTAACTAATCTGTTTTGCCTTCAGATTAGATTTTTAGAGATAGTGTTCTTGCCAAAGGATGACTTTCAAAATCAGTAGCGTTCACTCAGATTTGTCAAAATGGCTTTTCTACTCTCATTCACTTGGTACAAATTATACTTCTTTTAGCATAAAATAAGCTGGAGATTTTTCTTTATTTTCCCTCATGAAGCCCTGTGGTTCACCTGAAAGTATCAAAAGGAAGACGTTTGAGGTGACAACTCCGATGAAGTGATATCATGATAAAGTATAAGGATATATCTCACATCATGAACATCATCAAGAATGCCCTTAATTCTCATTTACAAGAAAAACTCGTGAAGAATTTATTCTGTTGACCATAATATCTGAGAACTGTAGTGTACTAACAAGATTTATGTCGATATACAATGGAAAGTCTTTCCCATATAAATCACAAGACGTTTATGTCTAACTCACCTCACATGGTGGCAAATTCTCATAAATTCCTCAATTAAAACTAAGTGGAAGCCTTCTGGAAGCTGAGCAGCATAAAATAAAACAAAAACACAACCTAGAAACCTTAACTGTATGATAAAATGCACAGAAGCATCCAAATTACCAATACACAGTCACTGCCTGAGAATTTATCTCCTAAGACAAATTTTCCAAAATCTGTCATCTGAATACTGTTTGCCATCCATAAAGTAAGAGGAAGAGGAAGCGGAGAAAGAGAATAATATTGGCTCTGTGAAACCACAGCATTCTTTCCAGATGGTCTCTTTTTCCACAGCTTAGGTTACCTACATGACAAAGGGATAAGAGGCCAGGGGTGAGCACTCCTTTTTGTAAAACTGAGAACTCCAGACATTTGTCATCCAGAAAAAATGCCTGCCTCTCAGCAGGACAGATTTTTAAAAATTTTTCTCAGTGCCTTTCTCTAATTGGGCTTCCTCAACTTTTCACACATCCTTTCCCTGCATAAGTCCACAAAAGCCAAAGTTCTCCCACACCTAGTCACCAATGACAGACCCATAAATCAAAAGAAATTGCGAAGAATTTTTTAACATGCAATTAACACCCGCAATATACAAAAACATCTTATAATATATAACATATTAAAGCAATAGGAAATAGCATGTCAGATTTCTCATTAGTAAATTCTAATAATGGCTAACATAAAAATGTAACTATCTATTAATATTTTTCTTCAATTTACATTTAAAAGAAAAATATTACAATGTCTTTTAGTATTAGTGCAATACTTGTGTAGGAATTTATTACACCAAAGCAAATAGGCATGCCTAAACTAGCGTGAGCAATATGAAAATTTAAAGATAGTTGAATGCCCATTCTTTAATTTTACTAAAATAATGAAAAACATATATTATATGAGCTTACAAAACATGTAAATACTAATTCAAGTGAAACATCTATTTTGTACACATATATTGCATTTTCTATGCAGTATTAAAAACCATTTCTCTTTTTGTGCTTTGCTTTCTTTTGTCCCATAAAAGTAAAGAGAAGTATGAATCTTGCAAAATCATCTACCAACTCTCTCTAAACTTTCATACTGTACCAAACTTTCCTTTTTATCTTTAAATAATTACTGCAACTGTATAATCTAGATAATATCTTATAAATGTTGATATTATAAACAGAAGAGAAATAGTTGTTCATTTTGAATTGAGTTGGCACTAAAAGTTAAAGTGTTTGGAGGTTTGATTTGTTTTTTGGAAAATATCTACCTGTAGACTATTAAAGTGGGACTTAGAGTAAGATTTGACAATTGGATATCGTGTCTTTTGTGTCCTAGCTACTGGTCTGACTCTGGTGCAAGCATTCTAGAGTAGTCCACTCTAAAGTTACATACAGTTGGCCACACATCCAGACACATCTTACACACTGTGCAGATTTGCATTCCCCCTGAAACCCCTACCCAGTACAGGAGTGGAACAAACTCACCATTGCTGATGGAGTAGCATTTGCAAATTCTAACCATCTCTTCGGATTAAAAAGAAAAAGAAAAGAAAAGAAAATCTGCTACCTTCGATGTCTTTTCTTTGACACATCTGCATATCTGGCATCATGTACAGATCCCTTCATGTTGCATGAGAAAGTAAGAAAGCAAGCGATGTCTGAGGGAGAGAAGTGAAGCATAACTGGAAGTATATTCATTTTCTTCCAAATTTGTTTTACAGGTTTTTATAGAAAGATGTTTTTTCTTAGTTTCTTGATTTATTTCCGGCAGCAAGTGTGTTGTGGTTTGCTTTAGAGTAAAGATTGAGGGATAAACTAAAGGGAAGCTATGAAGGTAGCTGAGATAGAATTGGGTTAGGGTTGTGAAAACCTGCTTAATCTTTTGCTTTGCTTTTTGTTGTAGCACTACAGGAGATAAAATCAATCTCTGAATCATAGATTATAGCTCAGAGGAATATAAAACACATCTTTTGAATATAAAAACTAATACATAGAAAAGTAGAACCTTGAAAGGACCAACTTTGTCAATTACACACTGAGTACTTTTGAGGAAGTCATATAAGCTCTCTGGGCCTTCATTCTTGATCTTAAAGATTATTCTAACAATATAAGAGATTATTTTGATTTCTAATTAAGGGTATGTGGTTCAAGGAAAAACTATTACACATTTTTTTCTTTAACCCGTGTTTCACAAAGAAATCCTGAACAGAATTTCTAGCAGTCCACAGGTATGCCAGCCTTTAAATCTATCAGACATACATAGGCTGCTTGGTGATTTTGGCTACAACAATGTGATGCCCATGACTGAGTTTAAAAAATATAACTGAGATTTTTCTAATTAAAAAGAAAGTTGTACAACGTACGCTGATTTGCAAAATGAATTACTCTGTACAAGCTAAGTCTGTTTTCATTCAGGGTTCATGTAAGTCAATCAATAGAAAAGTTTTTTAAAATTTAAAATCATAAATTTTGGGAACACATAAAATCATAACTCTGGCCAACTCATACTGAAGGGCGATTCCTCTTCATTGGATTAAAACTGAAGGCACATGATGTAATATGAGACCATTTGATGCTTGATGTCAATGAATATATAATAAAGAAGCATCAAAACTATTTTTCTTGTATTAAGCTTTTAGACTATATTGTGCCGATTTGCACTGGTTGAAAATGGCATTAATATTAATGAAAGATGGTAGTCGGAGATTTAGTGACTCTCACTTCCCGACCCCACCTTACTTCCTTTCATGCTAAATCCATTAGTATAGATGGATAGACATTAATAAACAACAAGGACAAAATACCTCTCCATACAGGGACGGTTTTGCTTGACCCTTGGCCCACATTGCCCATACACAGCCACAAAACATTTGACCTATTTGATGACATTTATTGATTGATTTATTTATTCTATGTACTTCAAACTAACTTTTCCCTAGGTATCTTACACTTAAAATGTATGAAAAAGTTAAAATCTTTGACAGGGAGTGCTTCAAAAATAAATTGAGGACAGAGTCTGTCATTCATTTTTATAACTCTTGGAAGCCTGACATTGGAAGGTAGTTTTGCACAGTGCCTTCTGCACAGCAGGTGCTCCGTACATGCCTGTTGGATGGAACTGAATGGAATTTCTTTTGTCAGATTCTGAACAGTTTCATGTGATCTTGTCACCTTTCCATTACTCTGTAGTTTCAGACACATACCTGAGGATATGCGTGAATGTGTATATTTAATTCTGGTGAATCCAGACAAAACATAAACCGTGATATTGAATACTTTAAATTGTGTATTTATAAGTGACTTTTTTTTATGAGAGTAACCATACGCCTTTCTAGATCATGAAAATATTTAAGTTAAAACTATATCTAATAACTAGAAGTGAGCACAAAGGTCATCTCATTGTGTGGGTGTCCCTTCTACCCAGGTGTATCGTAAAAATCCCAAAGGGAACTAAGAGGCAGGAAGGCAGTGAAAGGACCCAGCCAAATGTTCAGCATACACAGGCCTTCTTTCTACTCTTTGACAGAGAAAGTCTACTTCTATTTATTTGATAATCGTAATATATTTGCCCTCTGTGCATAAATTAATTTGAACAACAGTATTCACTGTTTTACATTTGTGTTGTCATTGTTTGATTGTTTAATCATTTTTTATGCCTAGATCTTGTAACCTGAACAACTACTTCTAAGATAACAATACGGAATGTATTAACTAGTGTTGATTTCTCACTGTTGTTTTTTTTTTTAATTCTGTATTATTTCTATCTTTTTTCTGTTTTGCTTTCTAAAATTAAAAAAAAAATGAGCGCCATGAAAAATAAATAAATAAAAATAAAACCACAATTTTTTTTTTCAGTGCTGGGAATCAAACCAAGGGTTGTGTACATGCTAGGCAAGCACTCTGCTGGTTACAACTCCAGCCATTCAGGTTTTGGATAAGACAAGGACTGAATGTTTATATCTCTCTAAAATATTTATGTAGAAATCCTACAACTTTGTATGAAAAAGTGCGGCCCTTGGGAAATGAATAGGCCATAAAATGGAACCTACGTGACTAGAATTAGTGCCCTTAAAGGAGACACCCCCACCCCAGAATTCCCTCAGCCCTTTCACTATGTGAGGCACAGCCTTCCAGAACCAGGGTGCAAGATCTTGCCAGACAGTGAATCAGCCAGTGCCTTCACCTCGAACTTCTTAGCCCCTAAACCATAAGAAGTGAATTTAGATGATATGTAAGCCACCTCATCTGTGGTATTTTGTTATATTAGCCAGAGTGGACTGATATAAACACTTTGCCAATAGGCAAACCTAGGCATGAAACCTTTAAAAAGCTCTATCAAGGTTACATCACATAGCTATGGTGATCAGAGTCGTGCCAAAATACAGACCTCCTGATTCCCAGTGCAGTGATAGCTTACCTAGATAGCTGAGAAAAGGTAAGATGAAGAGTTCATAGCCTGGGTATATCACATCTTACATCTCTGCAGCTACAACCACAGGACCTCAAATGAAACTGAAAATCAACTACAAATCAATTAAGATACTGACATTGACTTTCACTCCCTGCTTGCCACAATAATTTGTAAGAGCCGTGCCTAGTGAGGATTTACCGATTTTTTGAAAACTATTAGACTCTTTCTGGCTGGCTCATATAGCTAAAGGTAGTATTTTTCTGTTTCTTACCCCTATA
>RJWT010054717.1:0-10245 GCA_004365215.1 Cuniculus paca
TGTTGCCATAACTGGCTCAATTTCTCCCTTTTGGAATGGGAATGCTTTGCTCTGTTCCTGTTGCATCATTTTTTGTTGGAAGTATGCAATTTGCTTCTTAACTTTTACAGGGGCTCACTGCTAAGTGTTGCCTTGTGGCTTAGAGGGGTCTTTGGACTTTGCCTCTTGAGCAGTTCTGAAACTATTGACGATTCTTGGCTTTGGTCTGAATGCACGTTGCAGTGTAGAAGAGCAGGGATGGAACATTATAGTTTGGATCTGAAATATCCCACAGAGACTTGGTCCACAGCTGGTGGTGTGTTGAGAGTTGACTGAAACTTAGGTACTGAGATTTGGTTGAAGGGAGTTCATCTTGGAGATATGGTATTAGGAGTATTCTGCTCCTCTGACTTCCTCTGCAATGACACTCTCTGTTTCTACAGGCTTAAAAGCAGTGGAAACACCAGGGGCTGTGGTCTCTGAAATTGTGACCCAAAATAAACCCTGTAGGGTGCTTTGCTCAAGTATTTAATAACCATGATGAAAAGCTGACTAACACTAGATCACTTTTGCCTTACGACCTTGAAGTTTCTTTTTCCAAGGCTGCAGAGATTGTACGTATGCTCCTTGATTTTAGTTTTGCCATTTGACCAATAGGGTATTAACCCATGTGTGCATATAATGACAGGGAACGTTTTTCCAAGTTTCTGTTGCTCTTTTTGTTACTCAACCTCATGACCATGAATTTATAAGTAAGCTAACCAGCTGGAAAGTGATATCAAATTTATACCCAAAGTTCATTTATTGAATTTGTTGAATTTTGACCAACTTTAATGTTGAGAGATCATTAACTCAGTTGGGTACATTATGTCCTAGTATTATTTAATAATTCAGGTATATCCTGGTAAGTTGGAATTGGATGCTGGGTTTTTCTTTTCTAAATTTTAATTGTCATATAAAAACATCTCTAAAAATTTTACTTTTAGTTGGGCATGGTGACACATGCCTGTAACACAAGCACTCTTGGAGGATGAGACAGGAGGATGTAAAGTGGGAGCCCAACCTGGGCAACTTAGTTCCTTAGTGAGACACCTGGCACAAAGAGCAACAGAAGAACAAAACAACAACAATGTCTGGGGATGATTCTCATTATGAAGTCCCTTGTTATCATCTCTAGTACTGAAAAAAAAGAACTTTTCTGGTAGGAATGATATAGCTTGAGCTACAGCAGCACAACGCAGAGGGAAATTCAAATTGTGAGCTCTGTGTCCATAGAAAAGGAAAGATTGAGTGAGGAGAACCTGGCAACATTTGCCCAGTTTTGGTCTCCTGTTGAACGCAATATGGGAAGTAGTGCCATAGTGCCTGAACATCATATTATTTCTGTTTTACAGTATACATTAGCATCAAAAAGATAAATTTAAATAACAGTGTAGCAAAGTTAAATTTTCAGTGGAGTCGTTTCAGTCATTTGAACTTTCTGGAGTGGAGTTGGGTATCAGAGGTAAAGTATTCACTTTGTTGTATTTGTACTGCATGCTATTTCTTCAGTGCAGACACATAGTCTCTCTTGCACGGGTTGCAGAGTATATTAAATAGAAGTCTTATGAAGGTAAGTTTCAATTTTATTTTTCTTTTGTCATACCAGTATAGATAATAACAGTTACTATAAGAATATTGAATTGAGTCCTCAATGCAAACTTTGACTTTGACGTGGAGACAAAAAATGAGGAAATTGAATGTTACTCTTGTGCCCCTTTTATTGTAGAGAATGAAGAACAGATAACAGAGACTCAAGGACTCTAATTTTAATGACTTCTGTTAATATTTTACTATACAGTATGTGACCACATGTGGCAGTTCATTATTGAACCTCAATAGCCTTTTCTGTACTTCTGTATTTGTAATTTGACATACAATTGTTTGAAATATTTGTTGCACTATTCAAACTGATGTTAAACTTTTGAATACGATGTGGAATAATTCAATACATTTAATTGACATATCAGTTATCTCAAGCAGAAGTTTTAGCAATTCAGTAGTCTGCCTAAGCTCAGATGATACAGGAAAGTAAATAAATTAATCTATTAGACACCAAGACACCATTTCAAACTGTCTCATTTGCATGGGTGCATGACTTTTTACTGGCCGTTCTTCCTAGCCATCTTTGTTAAAGGGAAGGGGAAAGATTGTTAGGCTTTTGTCAGCTGGAGAACTTCAGGCCTCATGATTTCTTTCTGAGAATTCTTGTATCTTCTACTTCATCATGTGGCAAGCTGTTGTAGATCTCCAAAGGTTACTTCCTTCCTCTAGTCAATTAATAAGGCCCTCATGTAGTTTAGGAAACATCTTTTCTTTCAGACATTCTACAAGTTTGTTATCTCTTTGCATTTATGTAATTTCTATCACACACCTACATTTATCATTTATGTGCATAAACAGCTTTAAGAGGGCAACAGTTAGCACTCCTCATCAAAATTATTTCCTGAGGATGGATGCTTAGTAGTTTGTATGTCTCGACTCTTGTGACTAAGTTTGCAGTGAACTTGGGAGTACAGGTATCTCTTCAACATGCTGATTTCATTCCCTTTAGATTTATAGCTAAAAGTGGAATTGCATGGCAGTTTGGTTTTTACTTTCCTTTTGAGGAATCACCATACTGTTTTTTTTTTTTTTTTACAGTAGCTATTCTACTTCACATTCCAACATTGTGCAGGGACTGCTCTTTCTTCACATACTCACCAACAGATGTTATCACTTGTTTTTCACACTAGCCATGCTACAAGTTGTAAGATGATACACTGTTGTACTTTTGATGTGAATCTGTATAATGATTAGTGATACTGAATGCTTTTAAAATACGTAGTTAGGTAAGTGGATAAAGAATGTAGACTATTATGCACCAATAAAAATGAAGGATACCCTGCCATTTTGCTGATCCAAACATGATCTTAATCTGTTAAGTAAAGAACATGTAAACTCTGATGGCTGCTCTGGAAAATATGCTCCTCTGTGGCTGGCTTCTTCAGACCTCAGCCGTGGCCTTGGAGGATGCTCTCTGGTGGGCAGCAGACGTCCAGTGGATGGGTCCAGGTTCTGACTGTCTCCCTTTGTGTAGCTATAAATGTCCTGGTTGCCCTTCATAATTTCATGGAGAACTTCACAGCAGGCATCCTTGAGCACCACTGCTATGTCCACCTCCTGGACAGTCCTAACTTGGAAGCCAATGTGACCTCAAGCTTGACTGACGAATCCCTGCTCAGGGTCTCCATCCCAACAGGTCCAAACCAGAAACCTGAGCAATGCCGTCAGTTCTTCCAGACCCAGTGGCAGCTTTGAGATCCCAATGTGTCAGCTGTCAATAATGCTGAGCTGGAGACAGAGTCATCCCTGGATGGGTGGACATGTGACCAAAGTGTTTTCTACCATCGTTACTGAGGTAGCATATTTATTGTAAATGGCATGGAGCTAATTGGAAATGAATCTATGGCATCATGCACTGAGGTAGAACAGTTTCCTGCTTTATAAAATATTCAGGAGTATGAAAAGGGAATTAAAAGCTTGCCCTAGTGTGAGTGTGTGTACATGCATACACATACATACATGTATGCATATTTTTCAC
This sequence comes from Cuniculus paca, assembly GCA_004365215.1. Classification (NCBI taxonomy): domain Eukaryota; kingdom Metazoa; phylum Chordata; class Mammalia; order Rodentia; family Cuniculidae; genus Cuniculus; species Cuniculus paca. The sequence continues at coordinate 3,602 of RJWT010054717.1, forward strand.
ATAGAAGTGTTTGTAAAGTCTGGAAATACAGCCTCATATTTCCAGCTTTTGCCTTATACATTTCCATTTTTATATTCAAGAACAGAATATTTGCCATATTTCGTATATTTATAAAGAGAATAAAAGTCATATTTTATAAAAATTCTAATTGAATGTGTTGGAGATATTCAAGTGTTACAAGTAAGAGTAAACTCTCAGGACCCAGTGGCCTGAGTAGAAACCTTAACTTTGCAGTCAAACTTCAGCATCGTTCTGTTTTAGTTTATTGATTATTAAGGTGGGAATATAATACATCATGATTTTTAGGGCAATTCCAGCTTATTGTAGTTATAATAGCACACTTATTAAAAACATTGATTTATGTAGACTATAATAACTTAGAATTGCAATGATGGCATGAACAATATTATTGAAAACTGACTAGCATATAGCTCAGTGGCATAAGCTCCTGCCTGGCAAGTGTAAGGTCCTGAGTTTGATTTCAGGTACTTTAAAAAAAAAAAAGAATCTAGCACTCAGGACTTCTCATTCACTTGACTTCTCGGTAATTTATTCCCACGTTTATCCATTTTAACACTTCGCAGCATAACATATATTTGACATATCCTGTTAAGATGCTTAGTTCCATTGTACTTATTAGTAAATGGAGTTTTAAAATGAAGTAATTTTTTTCTTTATATTAACCTACTTTTTGTAAAACTGTTTAATTTGTAGAAATTGTCTAGATTCGAGTGATGGGCAATGACTGGGGAATATCATCTATCCGAGGAACTAAGAAAGTGTAGTTTTACTACTTTCTCTACTTTTGACCTTTGCTTAGGTTCCTTCATGTCTCATAAGAGCAGAGTTTGCATTTAGTGATACTACCAAATCATGATTCGGCATTGAGACATTAGTTACTCAGTCAACAAAAGCTAAGTATCTGTTCTTTGTTGAAAGGCTCTTTACAGTATCACAAATATTAAGACATAATAAAGCATTTCTCTTCAATAAAGTGTTGCTCCTCCATAACACCACTTGGGCACCTGGTAATTGTTTTAGTGGCAACTTGTGCACACTGATTTTAACTTCATCTGTCTCAAACTCTACTCAGCTGCTCCAACTTTAAAGTTAGGAGTCATCTTGAGATCTTTCTCACCTACTGCACTGGATTAAATACAGATTTATGCTCACTTTTCATTTTCAAAATTTCATGAATAAGCTTTGTTTCTGTTTCATAAATGCCATGTAAGTGAGTAGTACCGTGTTCTCTCCTTTAGACTTTGGTAGCAATCTCTGCATTTCCTGAATTCTGTCATTTAAGAGTTTCATAAATTCAAACATGTTGATGTTTGTTGCTCAAAATCTGTCAGTGGATTTATGTAATTTTTAGAAAAACATAAAAAATCTTTAACTTACCTTTCAAGACTCTTCATTATATGCACAATTCCAGTATTTTAATATCATGTAATTTCTTTTCTTTATTTCACTACCTTTTGAGTATGGGTGATTTTATTCATCGTCTACCACATCACTTCACCTACCATAGTTATGGTCTTTTTTCAACCTTTGTATATACTTGGTATACATTTTCTGGTAAAAAAAAAACACAAAACTTTAGTTTATCTCTATGACATTCAAATTCAAGTCTCAATTTTGAAGAGCCTTTCTTTTTAGAGGTCTTTCTTACATTAGGGTAAATGCTTCTTTGTAGCATTTTTCCATTTCTTTCTGGTGTTTAGCTCACCTTGTGTAACAGTAGAATTTTCAGAGAATGTTTACCAATCTCCTCAGTAGTTACTTTATGCCTAATCCAGATTGCCATTCTCATTCAATTTATATTGTCATGTATTCAATATTTTGCAGTGGGACTTAGTATGTGATTGTCAATCATTCAAATACTTGTCAATCATTCAAATACTTGGCACAGTCTATCATCCTGTCAGGGCATGTTTCAGGTGTTGGTGTATTTGGCTTCATTTCTGACAGGTAAGATTCATCTTCTGAACAAGGAATAACTTTAAATAAACACACATTTAAAGACTTTATGTACATTTTGGTAAGAATTATATATATGAAAAAGCAGAGTTCAGAGGATAGAAGCCAAATGATAGAGGTACATGGTTCAAAGAAATAGGAAACTTTGGAAAGTTAAAATCAATAGTGTAGACATCCAATAAAAAGTAAAACTTGAACTGATACATAAAGAATTGAAAATTAAATTGGACACACATGTGTAAACATTGCATTGTCCCCCTGGCATAAGAAACTGAAAGAGTACATAAAGCCCAAAATATACAATAGATATTGTGAAATAGGGAGAAATTGTTCAAAATGAAAGAACTAGAGAGGCTGGGAGGAGGGGGTGAAGGAAAGATGGGAGAAAGAAAAAAATGACAAAAAAAGGATAAAATGGAAAGAAAACTTTGCAAATAGGGAGGGGAAGAGGGATTGAAGAGAGAGGATGAGATTGGGAGAAAAAGAGGCATCAAAATATATCACATACAGGTATGAATTCCCTATAATGAATATGATCTTTATGTATGTCTAAATTTTACCAATAAACTTAATTTTAAAAAAAGAATTCAAAATTATGTTCAAAATTGATGAGGAAGAAATGTGATTATGGTAAAAGGTCCACAAATCATACCCATGAGAGATAAATTTAAGAAGCTAAATTTTTTGTGGGGGAGAAATTAATCCTTATTTCTCCTTAATTTGGTAGTTAACCAGAAATTTACGGTAATTGAAAACATTGCTTTGCTTTTTCTCTTTTAAAATGTAGGTAGAATTCTTAAACTGCTGATTTAGGAAGGCTCATTTAGAAGCAAATTAAGAAATTTTATGAAAGGAGGAGAATGTATGTAAATGTGGTAATTGGTCATGGAAATACTGAGGAAAATTCCAGAAACAGAACTAGCAAGCAAAGACTAGTGAAGGAAAAGATTCAGGTTATTAATGTGACAGAATTTAAATAAAGAAACTAAGATTTAAACTATTATTTTATTTTATTAGCATAGGTTGGCATACATCATAAATACATTCCTGTGGGTCATATGAATCTTAATAAGAAAGACTATAATCTGGTTAGTCCACATGGCAATCACTTGAAAGAGAGCAACAGCATAATTAGTGCCATTGAAATGTGAATGGCACTGACTTTGATGATCAGACACAGAAATGATTTAATTTTAATTCCAATATTTCCAAAATAAACAAATGTGCAAATCAACAGGAGTTCTCATGTATCTTGACAATATGAATAAGATGGACAAAGTTGCAGGTCCACAAGCATCTGAGAGGCACATTGCTGAAAGTGTTAGGCTACAAATGCAAAACACGACAAAGATTTACTGTAAAACAATAATGAGATATCTTTACTGTTCCCATGCACTTCTGACATTTTATCTCTCATCCTTACATAGTGAAAATACATTTTAAATATAACTTCATTTTCCTTTGCATGAATTCTATCTGATGATATGTGTAAAGAGCTTAAGATGGTGTTCAATAAATTTATTTGGAGTTCAATACATAAAGTATAACACTATTGTTTTGATTAATGACAAGGAAGAGAGAATATGTATATTTTGTGGTAGTAGGAAGAGAGGAGGCTGTATGTGGGGAAGGCTGGTCAGTGTGCTAATATGTTCTGCTCCTCGATGGACAGATACAATGATGTGCTATCTCAGCAGATTTCTAAATAAGCTCACACATTTATGGTTTTATGTTGTGATATTTTGTTTAAATTTGTTCATGAGTCAGTGTCTTAAATTCAACATATTTTTCACCATTTCCCCTCAAAACTGGTTTGCTGATATCTCGGCTAAGAACCAGAAGAATAGCCTGCAGTTTTATGCCTTGTTTTAAAAACTATATCAAATGCATTTGGAAATCAGGACCTGTGCATCTTAACAAGATATCCACACAACAAAATTCTTTGGAGATAGGCCATGCGAGATTAAGTTTTCAAGTCCAGGGTTTAGTCTATAAATTTCAATGGAATGGGATGTCACATGGCTCCACACAGTCTTTGGCATTAACTTTAAAAAATTACTAATATAATTATTTTTGTAAACATATTGTGGTGTTTGTAAATATTTAAATTACCAATATAATTATTTTTGTAAACATATTGTGGTGTTTATAAATATTTAAATTACCAATATAATTATTTTTGTAGACATATTGTGCATGTGATTAGCAACTGGACTATAACTTTTAAGAAAAAATATATCTCAGTTTAATGATCATTTCTAATGTGGCACTTGTGTGGGGGTGACACTGACATAGGAACTTGGAAAACTACGCTGTGCAAGTTGTGGGAGATTTTATGGCCATACATCTAGTGATGTACAGCCATTTGTTACTTTGTCACTCATCTAATTGCTTGTACCCCAGATTTGGAATGAAGCCATTGCTGGTCTTCTACTGCCTTGTCCATGGGGTTCTGAGCATCAGCTGTGTGTCTGCCCCTATCTTCTCCATTTACTGTGTTTTTAAATTCCTTTCCTCTGCCTGTGTGAGTGTAATTCAAAGCAATACTTTCATCAAAGGTGAGCTGTGGTGTGCCCCAGCTATACAAAGTGTGTTCACATTTGAGTAACATTTTTGCAATCATCTTTCCTAAATTGTGTTGAATATCTTAATGCTTACTGTATTTTTACTTATAGAAGGGACCACACAAAATTGGAGACCCATGGTTATTGCAGTATATTTACTATCTATGAGTGTTGGACAGATGTACCTTGGAGGAATAGCTTATGTTTTCTGAGACTGGTACATGTTTCAGTGGGCTTTCGGTTTGTCTTTCTTCATTCTGTTTCTCTTTGTCTGGTATGTGAAATTTGTTATATGCTTTGATTGCGACATATGAGGACTTGGTTATCAATACTGGTTATCATTTTTTTCATGTATGGAAGACAAGTTTTAATGAAGTACTCAGAAAAGTGTTTACAAATCTGAAAAGAAAGTTCTCAATTATTGGAGAATAAATTCTCTAGTAAATTTATAAATTTGATAAACTGGTGGCTCAAAGTTTGTACTTTTCCTATTACTTCTTTACTTGGTTGCTGAGGCCTTTCTCAGATCAAAAACATCTCTAAATTACAGCTAATACCAGAACATGGAATTAAAATGAATTATTTTCCTGATTTCTGTTTGCATTTATTCCAGTGTTCATAAAATTTAAATAATCTTCCAGGAATAAAATACTGGATATCTTAAAATTGACAACATAAAAGTTTATAATAATTAAAACTTCTAAGAACACAGGAAGTTTCATCTATGAAAATTGTGAATTCCAAACTGGAGATACAAATGGTGGCGGCAGTCATTTCTGATATAAGAAAAGGAAAGGGAAGGAGAAGGAACAGAACATATTTAGGTTCTGGATCGGGGAATCTGTATTCCTTAGCAAGCAGTCTTCCTGCTGTTGAAGTGTAGGGTAGCTGGAGACAGGCTGTGATGGTGTGGTTGGTGAGTAGGAGAGAGGTGGTTAAATCCAGAAGTGCTTTTCCTTACCAGAGGGATTATGTGTAAATGCTGCCAAAAACATTGCTTTCTGTGAGAGGAACTGCATCTCTCTTGACTGAAGGTGAGACATTAACTCTACCCATATTTTTTTTAGTTGTTGCTTCTCTGGCTTATGGTTACAGTAAAAATAAGCTTTAAAAAAAAACAAAAACAAAAAATTGCCTATGTCGATGATAAGAAGGATGTTGTACAAAATTCGACTACAGAGGTGAGTGAAACATAGTTACCTTGTCTCTGATTGTGTTCTACATTATCATCAGTAGATGCAATACTTGAGTAAAATTGTTTAGACATGCAAGAAATTTAAGGTATCAGGAAAGAATGAAAGTCTGTTATTATTACTGACATCTGTATGTACTAGTACTTGTGGATTTGCAAAAATGATTTTTAAATTGTTTCGGAAATTTCGGTGAAATGTACTAGTGCTGGTGAGCAAGTGTTTCAAAGTTCCTGCTGTGCTTATTTTACTGGACACTGGAGGAAATAAAGAAGACAGCACTGATACCCTATTCTTCTGATTGTCTATAGGCTTGCTGTCATTTTCATTCTGCTGACATGATATCCCTGTTGACTGGCTATCTTGCAGAAATTATCTAATTATCCATGTGTTCAAAAGTGACGTGGTGGGCTGGGGTACAGTGGGTACAGTGCCTGCCTGGCAAGCACAAGGTCCTGAGTTTGATTTCTGGTACAAAAAAAAAATGACCTGGTTTCCTTTGAAGGACATGACTAATTTCTCAGCAAAATAACTCTGAATGTAATCTTTTCATTTATGTTGTTTATTTACCATCGATATTTTGTAGATGGGAAATTATGATGAAGAATACACCATGAGCATTTTCCTTCCTAAGTGTGCTCTGCTCTTCTATGTCTGCTGTAAGCTAGGTTTTGTTACATATCTAAGGAGATTTGGTTGTCTTAATAAATTTGTGCAAATTACAAATTAGGTAGGTCAATTACAATCATCATATTGCTTTAGATCAAAAGAAAGTAAAGACCAAGGAAGTTACTTAATTTCCTGCAGGTAATATTATATATAACATATTCACTGGAAAATGATCTAATATAATTTCTTGGACATTTTAATATTCAAATGTGCTTCAGTGCATGATATCTGTAAGAGCAGAGTA
>RJWT010054718.1:0-10264 GCA_004365215.1 Cuniculus paca
CATTCTGCCTCCCTGCATGAAGGGAGCCTTTCAATCTATACAGCTGCACCTTACCCAGCTTGCTCCTTCGCAAAAGGAAGGAAGTGCTTGTATGTTTCTCAGCCACCCTGTAAGTTGCCTGTGGAAGTTTGTACAAAGAGGCACAAGTGAGCAATAGCAGTGATGCCAAAGCTAATATTTACTGAGATTGTGCAGTGTAAACACTGTATAGAGCATTAGGGTAACGTGTGAGCTGCTGTAATCCTCATACTATAGGGAAATTGCTATGGCAAATGGGTTCCCTAAATATTTACTAGGGCAACACACACAGGGCTGTGTCCAACATCATATCCCATCTAGTGTATTAGTCAGGACTCTCCAGAGAGACCAAACCAATTGCACATATAGAGATACATGAAAGGAGATTCATTACAGAAATTGGTTTACACCATTAAGGAGGCCAGAAAGTCTATGCTAGCAATCCTCAGGCCGGAGAACCAGGAAATTCTGTAGTGTGATTCGGCCTGAGCCAGGGGCCTGGAGTCCTGGGGTAAAGAATGGGGGTGGCAGGAAGGGCCACTGTTGTTATCTTAAGAGTCCAAAACCCAAGAACCAGGGTCTCCAATGCCCAAGGGCAGGAAAAGATAGATTTTGCAGCTGAGAGAGACAGAAACAGATGGAGAGAGAGACAGAGACAGAGACAGAGACCCTCCTTCACCTTTTGGTCTGCTGGGGCTATTGAGGGGTCATTACTCAATCTGCAGTTAAATGCTAATCTCTTCCAAAACTAGGAATAATATTCTAACAGCTATGCAGGCATCCCTTAACCCAGTCAAGTTAACACATAAAATTACACCTCACAGCTATAAACCCTAAAAGTTTTAGTTCCTACCTGGCAGCTCACCAAAGCATCTCCAAGTGCGTGATTCTTTTGCTTTGTATTAGAAATAGGAGACAGAATAAATGGGATACTAAAAGGAGGGGAAAGAATACAGATTTTAGAGGCTTAGGAACAGATTTACACTAACTTGATACACTGTATATGAACTAAGGATAAATAATTACCAAACCAATATCCCTGTGTCCTCATAGTTAATGTTCTAAGTAACAGCAACATGTTAACCACATCTTTCAAGAAAGATGTGTGCACTGTCCTTAGGCTGTATTAATGCAGGCCATGCTTGGCTTCACTCCAGGACTGGGGAACTGTAAACCCCTTTACAAATCCCTCCATGGTGTAATAGCCTCAGAGACAGCACACAGTAATCCCGGAAGAAGACCCACCAAGTGTGTCTGTATCCACCTGCTTCCCAGGAAGGCCATCCTGATCCACACACACAGCTTCCACACCTTTTTAGGCCCATACAACTGTTTTAAATTCATTTTTTCCATAAAAGATCAAATTGCACCCATGAAAAATTGACTTTGAAATGCTTGAAAAACATCAACATGGAAAGGTTGAGACAGCAGTGGGGTTCATGGGTCTATTCCGTTAATTAATCAACAAGTGTCCACAAGTATTCACTAAGCACGTTCTCTATGCCCAGTGCTCTTCTGGGCACTGTGGGCTCTGTCGTGGCTGGAATAGGCACACACAGGTTCTCAGGAGCTCACAAACTCACAGTAACCAGAGGCTGGAATGACATAAAAGTATGCTCCTCTCAAAGACCAGGATGGGGAATGCAGAAAAGAAACAGTGTTAAAAGACTGTTAGGTAAGCTCGTAAGAACTCTGCTGCCTTCTGTGCTCCAAGAGCCCCTCCCCGTGCCCAAAACACATGGTATCACACACACACACACGCGCACATTCACATACATTTCAAAGGATATAGAAGTCATCCAAGAGCTACTGAAAGGTCTTCTTCGTCGTCTGTGAAAATCTGCATTTCCTAATTAACTTATTCTTGGAGTACTTATTATTCTTTTTAATGTGCAACATCCTGTCATCAAAACGTTTCCAAACACATTAAATAAACCACAGGCAGTTTCTTTGCTTCCTCTCTGTTTGAGGCGGAATGGAAACCCCTGGCACACTGACAGGTCAAGAAAAGCAGATGCAAATAGAAGATTTACTCCCTTGCCTTGAACATCAGCTGAGGGGCTACTGCGAGCTCGCACCGTGTTAGACCCTGGGGAAGCAATGGCTCTTTTGTAGGTCCCTCCAGGGGTCAAAGTGCACCACACCCACAGTGACAGCCTGCACCCATGGGAGGATTTCCGACATCCCCCAACACAAGGGTAAGAGCACACAGGCCCAGATCAAAGTGGATTATCGCTGCACATTACGATGGGACTGCTGCTAGCTGAGAGACAGGTGCTGGTGAGAAAGCGGCCCTGAAGCATGGCGCTTATGGAGCACTAGCGCTGTCTGAGAGCTGTCACCAGTGCTCCCGGAGCACTAGAGTCCCTGGTAGTACCGCTAGTACAGTCTCACAGATGCCCGGCCTTCGGCTGAACTCAGTGCACGCATCATCTCCTGGCATCCTCTCAGGAGTTGGGAGGGAGGGCCTGGCACTGCCCCATCTCCACGCAGCAGGACTGCAGCAAGATTCAGACAGGTGAAGAGCCCGGAGAGCAGACCCTGGGCCAAGCATCCTCACGCATCCTACCCCACTCGGGGCGAGCAAGGCCTCGCATCCCTCGATGTCTAATTCTTGATTAAAAATAAGAGCCATGCATGATGAGCTACTTTTCCTGGAGGCCAAGAGGAAGGAAGTGTTCCTCTGCGTGCACCTTCACCCCTCCTTAGATTTATTCCCGTTATGCCTGGGGAAAGACAGCCTCAGTCACGCGCAAGGGTTTCCTAGGAAACCCTTGGCACCGCTGTTCCCTAGGGACTTTCTCCAACTCAAGGAAAGAGCCTTCCAGGTGCCTCTTTTGCTGATTCTGTGACAAGGCTCAGGGCCTAGCACTTATTAGAACAAATAACCATGCTGCTCTTATTCACATAATAAAATAGGTCAGGCAAGCCAGACGCCAGTCGCAGGGCTCCATTTTCCCTCACAGGTATTTCTGCGACTTGAATTCTGCAAGAGTGAAAATGCAAGTCTGTCTTAATCAGCTGTGGGAGGCTTCAGGGCCAGAGGGAATAACTGCCCTTCTCCGTGGCTCCCAGGGATGAGCTGGCCTTTTGCAGAGAAATTTCAAAGTAGCTGAGATGTTGGTGCGTCTTTTTCCACCTGGCTCCATAGGAGAGGACAGGATGGTTGCACTTTGAGAAGAAAACTCCCAAGTATAGTAAAGACACCTGGCATTTCTGCATGCCCTGATCCAGAAGTGGGGAGCTTGGGAGCTGCCAGTGAAGTCATTTTGCACCGGCTTTGCTGTGCAGGCTGCTGGCTCCAACTTGAAAGATTTTGCCTGGGTGGCTTCTGTGAGGCCCGGAAAGAAGAATAGAGGCGAGTGTAGAGATTCAGAGAAACAGGAGTAAAATCCAGGCCCATAGGTTCCTGGGTTCTCGCCCCTGCAGGTATCAGAGCCTGGAGGTTGGTTGTAGTCACATCTCCCGCTCACAGAGCCACATCCAGAGACAAGAAACTTCTCACAACTTCTGAAAACAAACACTAACAAATCTGACTTCTCCACTGGTCCAATTAACTGAGCTCTAACAAATAAGAAACAAAATGATTTCTTTTCAAATGACTTCTGTTGTGTAGAATGGAACTTAACAAACCATGCAATTTATCATCCTTGTTTCTGAATAAAATACATCACAATATTAAGTTTGATGGCAAAACCAGCATTGAATATGGTATCTGCATGTGTCTGTTTTGGCTCAAATTGTATCTTTGGAAGAAACAATAAATTCAGATTGACCCGTGAATTCCAGGATGAAAATGAGCAGATTCATTCAGAAAGCTCATCTTCATTATGCAACCAGCTGACGATTTCTCCTTCATTGACCAACCAACAATTGTGGTTTTTAAAATGTCTTTCATTTTCACTCATTTTAAATTACCAAGCCATGTCAATCTACTTCGTGTTGTGTTTCGCTGAGTTAAATATTGGTTACGTTAAGATTATTTTTACCTACAGCAGGAGTAAAACATAGGCATAATTAAAAGGGAGTAAACTCAAGATTATTTTTAAAAGATCGGCTGAGGAAGAATCCCTGGTGCATAAACCCACAGAAACCTGTGTGTGCCAATCTCTAGAGATCCTTCACAGTAAGGTCACTTTCCTTGGTGTGGTCTCTGGCAAATGGTTTTTTGAATAATACCATAACTGCCCCAAGTACTAAAGCCAAATGCCTTCACAATAGAAGTTGGGGTTATCAAAATCATTTGCACTGTACCAATTCCAACACCCACTGTGGGTAATTATTTTTAATATAAAAGGGCTGGTCAAAATATAAGGTAAATGTTTAAATTTTTAAAAACGTGTTACAGCCAAAGACGCATAGCCATTAATTCCCTTCACAAAGGCTCCCTACTCTTCAAACATCATTGCCCTCATCCTTGCCACTTTCTGAAGTAGGTTTGCAAGTTCTCTTTCGCAAGTGTCTTTACAAGATGTGCTCAAAACTAGGCTGAATGCGGCTGCTCATTGCTGTCCAACAGAAAGAAAGAATGGTAAAAATATTATGGTGTGTCCTCATTTTATTCACCAGATCCAGCACTGTGCAATTTCTGTCTCTTCCTCAAGGTCAAAATGACCATGGAAGATAAATATTTTACATAAACTCAGGACATAGAGTTGGTCATTACAGGGCAACAAAAGGCAGTCACAAAAGACTTCGAGAACTGCTTCAGAAAGGGGCAAGGACAGTGGGATAAGGGTGTTTGAAGAGAAGAGGAGTAACTTGAGCAGGATTAATGACAATGTGTTTTTTACTGTAATAAATTTTTAAATTGTGAAACTTTACTGTGTTTTTGTTGTAGCAGAAGATGCTCCCCACCCCACCCTACCCCCCATCCAATATACTTCATTTCATTAGTTGTCCAAGTAGTAGTTCTGGTTGCAGCTCTTGTTACTTTTGTTTGTTAGAAACAGTTGGTCGCTGTGAGGCACAGCTGGTCACTATGATGCACATTGTAAGAACCAATCCCCAGTTGACAAGTCATTCTGCTTCTGCACTTAACTGCTTGCTTATCCCATATAAGCCCTAGACATCCAGAGAGCGGGACCTGATATTTTGAGAATGATCTTGATCAGTACCCATCGATGTAAAATAAATCTGCCTCCAGATTATCTCGGTGGGTGTAATTTTGGTGTTTCTGTTTGCCATTGCATTATCATGCCTCATATACTCACTATAAAAAAGGTCAGGGCAAAATAATTATCTACTGATTCTACCACTCACTGTGCATAACAATTTTAACGTATGTTCTCTTTCTCTCTCTTTCTCTCTCTCTCTCTCTCTCTCTCTCTCTCTCTCTCTCTCTCTCTGTCTCTTTTAATAAGAGCACTGAAATTCAAATTCTGGTGACCATGCTGAGAAATTCATTCAAGGCAATGTAAAATGGTGTGACCCTCTAGAAAAGAGTTCAGTGATTTCTTCCTGAACTAAACCTGGACTTACCACGTGGCACAACAATGGAATTCTTCAGCATTTATTCCAAAGTAGTGCACACTGATTTCTCTGCACAAACTCGTGCACTGCTGTTTCCAGCAGCTTTATACCTGATGGCCCTGACCTGGCGTGGTGGGCATACAGGACACCCTTGTATGTTTCTTTGCATCTTTCAAGGAATCTGTAATTGCTCTGAAATAACTTAAGTAATAAGGTAGTGCCCTTGCACCACTAAGGAATGCCACACATTTTAGTAAGACCTTTTCCTAAATCCACTATCGGGTTCCAGTACCATTTGCAGGTTAAAGCAAGAATGTAATGTATGAAGAGCTCTCTATTTCACTCAAAAACATTCCAAATGACTACACTGTGTGTGTTACATTGTAACTGGACTTAATCTTAACCCCATGCAATTGCCATTTTCTCGTGTCATTAAATTCATTTTGCAGCACTATTTTTAACGTTTTTATTGTTTCCCGCTGCACTGGTGGGCTAAATTGACTACTTCCCTGTCATTGGACAGTTAAGCTGTTTCGTAAATGTCATTATTATTGCTACCGCTATGTTAAGCATCCTTGGGGGTGGTTTGATTGATCATTTTTCTAATTATTTTCCACGATAATTTCCTAGAAGGACAATTTCTGGCTCAGAAGCTTTGCAAAATGCATAAGGCTCGTGGTGCATATTTGGGATGTCCCCTCTCAGGAGTCTGCATGTACCTACTTCCTGGTAGAAGTGAGGAACCAGACTGTTCACCCTCTGTCCCCACAAACTGACATGGACAGAACTTTTGCACCCCAGCTGCCCACCTGGCTTCAGATCTGCACCCAGTGAAAACCCACAGGCTGCAAACTCCACATCTGGGTCAGGACTGAGGACCCGTGACACCACCGGTAGGCCTCAGGCAGGGGCCAGCTCCACCCTTGGGTATGGTACAGGGACTTGGGGCTCCTGCTGGATGATGAGGAACCTGGGGACCACCTAAGCTGGAGAACGGAAGCATCCTCTCCATCTTCCACACCCGAAGAGGGCTTCCTTCTCTGGGTCACTTGAGTTCGCTGTAGTAACACATTGCTGAGCAATTTCAAGATTATAACTGGTCTATGGCTGCAGCACATGCCATTTTTGAAGAACATGAAAATCAACTAAATGGAGCATGCTACTTTACACATCACTGAGAGTTCACGAAATGAAATGTAAAACTAAGTGCAAAACAAACACAAAAGCCATGATGCGGTTAGAGCCAGGCACCGCCAACTCACAACAGACCAGTTTTATTCTGTGTTCCAGCTGTGCTCATGGCAAAGAGGAAGGCTAAGGATCTCATGTAGTTTGAGTTTGTGATTCGTTTTCTGTTTGTCCTCAATTCTGCTCTAGAAAAAGATTAAGTCACAGCAGACAGCAGAAGAACCAAGAAAGTTTAGCAGGTGATGTCGTTTCCATCAATGTGAACTATAAATAAAATAGCCTCAAAGACTGAAGTGAGCACACTGGGAAGATGCCTGTATACCCACGTTCATAGCAGCCTGACCCACAAAAGCCAAGGTGCCCATCAGCGGGTGCAGGGGTGAAGACAATCTAGGGTATGTACACTGTGGAGTACTACTCAACCGTGAAGAAAAGCAAAATCACATCACCGATGGGAAAATGGGTGGAACTGGAGATCACAGTGTTAAGTAGAATAAGCTAGACCCAGAAAGACAAGTATCCCATGATTTCTCTCATTTGTGACAGCAGAAACATGAGGCAGACTATTGGATAAGAGGGAGAGGGTAAGGGAGAGGGAGGAGGGGAAGGTAAAAGAGGGTAGATGTGATCACAGCATGCTATCTTCAGGTAGAAAAATGCCACAAACCCACTGCTCTGTGCAAGCCCTGTGCACTAATAAAACTTGGTTAAAATTCTTATTTTGCTGGGAGTATAGCTCAGTCACAAAGTGCTTACCTGACATGCTTGAGGCTCTGGGTTCAATCCCAAGCACACACACACACTCACACACACCATGTTTCCCTGAGCAGCGCCTCGGAGCTGCAGTGGAGTCCTGGAGTGAAGAGCAGGGAATGCTCTGGTGCTCATCTTGACCTGTAGAGTGCACACCCCACTTTCCACTGCTGCAGATCCAAGTGGGGTCTCAGCCCTCTGCAGGCCACACCCAGGGTCCCTCTCCTTACAAGGTGACCTTGGTGAAAGCAAAAGGCACTTGTGCTACATTAAACCAGACTTCTACTATCTTCCTTTGGTTTTAGGAATAGAAAAAAGGTTATTCTAACAACAGCTGAGAGATGGATCCCCAGCATGACCCATTCCCATCCCTAACAGTCATTTGCTTCCAGAGTGGTTTACCAGATGCATTTCTAGAAAGCCAAGTCTGCAGAATCGTCCCAGGCAGTGGGTGGATCTTGCCTGCAGGCCCACTGTCTGCAGTGAGCTCACGGCCGCCCTGTTCAGGGTCTCCTGTCTCCACACTTAGGCCTTCCGCTGCTTGGGAATTTGTTCTCCTGAGAGCTGCTCCTGGGTTTTGTTTCCGTCTTGCACTGTGGTTGTCTCGATTCACATGCTATGTTTTAACGCCCGGCTCACTGGATGTGCTGCATTCTTGTATTTCACTTAAAGGCGATGTTTGTTTTCTGGGGTGCGTTCTCTTCGCATTAATGAAATAGTGCTTCGGGGTTGAGGGGGAGAAAGTGTCTTCCTGTGTAGAGAGAGAGAACCATCCATCATGATCAGTTAGGGCAACCTCGGCGACCCACTCACTAGACTTGAGGGACAAATTTCCGCTTCACAATGCAGAGCTGTTTGGGGTGCGTGAGGACCACACCTGCAAAACTGCCTCTACCTGCAGTGGGACAGAATGCTGGCAGCCCCTCCCTCTCCTACTTGGATGCCTAAGGCTCCTTTTCCTGGGGACCTAACTCAGCCTCCCATGCTGCCTGGCAGGAGGCCTGGCGAACCATTTCCCTCCTCCTGTCAGTCCTGAAACTTGGCACCTTTCAGTGTGAGCAGGAGGCAAAAGTGCTGACGATGTCTGCTCCCTGCGGGCCGGGGGAAATCCTGTCCGGAATGCAGAGGGCATCAGCAACCCCAAAGCCCGGTGGATGGGGTCGCTGTCCAGCTAAGTGTCTGATACGGTCCCTGGTGAACCGGCTCAGAGTCAGGCCATTTTTGTTAGTTAGTTAGTCAGTCAGTAAATTATTCAGGTAGGGGTGCTTAAACATTTTCAACCAGGATCCACCCGTTCCTTCATTTGCTTACCCATTCAAAATGTACATTACAATGCCTTCAATGGTCCAGGCACTGTCCTTGGACATCTGGTGACAGAAGTCAGTGAGAAAGTCGCAATCCAGACCCTCAGAGAGTCTCCGGTTCAGAGGAGCTCCCCATTTCCTGCCGCTGCTTTAACCGTTTCCACGAGCACAGCATGGATTTGTTATCTCACGGTTCTAGGAGCCCCAAGTCTGAAACGGGTCACACAGAGCTGAAGCCAAGGGCTGAGCGGGCTGCAGTGCTTCGGGGGGCCTGGAGGAGAACCCACTTCCTCCCTCCCCTCATCTGCTTCTAGGGTTCCCTGCATTCTTTGGCTCAAGCAGGCGGTACCCCAACCCCTGCTCCCTCTGCGCAGCTTTCTCGGGTTGTGAACCTTGTGCTTGCACCGGACCCTCTCGGGTCATCCCGGGTCATCCCCACCTTAAAATCCTTAACTTCATCAGCGCTGCAGCCTCATCCGTCATGTGAGGTTCTGGGGACCGAGAAGTGGGCCTCTGTGGGCATCCGCGGTGCACACTTCATCATTCCGCCTGCCATGGGGAAAGCACAGCCTAGGCAGGTTTACAGCTGCAGAACGCACAGGACAAGAGTGACTGCTGGCCGTCCCGACGCTGCCGCGACGCCTGGCCAGGCCTGTCCTTACAGCATGGGTCCTGTTCTAACCTGATGAGCTCAGCCTACCACTCTCTACCCTACGGTTTAATCTGATTTTTGTAGGAATGTGATCTATGCCTCACCACTTGTGTGGACCTTATGATGCACTTTTATCCTGGGTATTAAATATGCAAAAGTGCAGGTAAACTTCATTAGGGGATTTTTAATGAACAGCTAGCTAATGGCTGAAATTTGGTTTTTTAGGACTAGGGAGATGTAATGCACTCCACGCAATGGGCGATATTAATAATACAGTGACATAGTAAATCAAAGGGACATTTCTGGAGACAGTAACTAAGGAGCGGAAAGAGAAAAAAAGTCCTTTTTGTGGGTGGAAGAGGCCAAGAGTGAGATTATATAACGGGGTTCTGGGGGGCTCCCAGTAATACAGCAGATAAAACACAGTCTCTGAAGCCATGGGTCCTGGGTTTGAATCCTGACTCCATCACATTCTACCCATAAGAACAAGAACAAGCTGCACAGCTCCTGGTTGGTAAGATGCACCCAGAGACAGAAACCACAGGCTCACACGTTTGTCCCCTCTGACAGAAGGGTGACACATCAGCGACACCAGTCATCTGCATCCGCGTTGGAGATTATCTGTTGGGAGAAGATGCTGAAGGGTGGGCATTCGTGGGGCCCAACCTCTCCCCATCCAAGGGGAGCATCGCGGCTGTCATCACAGAGGCAGCACTCCTGTGTCCTCCAGGGCTTCCCTCTGCCGTGGCTGGGAGCCACTTCACCAGGGACAAGTCCTCCCACACCAGCAACTCCGGCTCTCCAGCTGTCAAGGTCGAAGTGCCACGTGGGACGTATGCGCAGGGGCTTCAGCCCTGAGCTGGCGGCGTCACCGAGA